>PISX010014424.1:0-53122 GCA_004024625.1 Mellivora capensis
CTGTACTTAAATAAGAAGTACTAAAAAAGGAGGTCATAAAGCTCAGAGGAAGGAGTGCGTACTTCTAGCCAAAGTGCTTGGGTCTGGACCTGGAAGATGAGCAGGACTTGAGCAAGACAAGGTCATGGCTGGGAAGGCGATCCAGGTGGAGGGAAGAGTGTGAACAAGAGTGTGAAATGGAAATGGAGAGCCGCTTCTATTCAGGAGACGCCCACAAGTGCCCCAGAAAGGTTCTTGCGGGCTGGAGCTGGGAGAGTGGCCAGAAGAATGGAGGGGGAAGAGATCATTTCAGAGACTTGAGAGTCAGACGGAGACTAGGCCTGGAGGAGTGGTAGTGCGTGCAGGCTACTCCAAAGAAGGGGCAAAGGAGAAAAGAGAGGGTGACAGTTAAGTCTGAAGCAGGGTCCAGGGAGGGGTTTGCTGAGATCTGTAGACTTTTTTGAGCAGAATGGAAGAGTCTAGTAGGGAGAGGAAGTGTATAAAGTAAGTAATGAAGCCAGGTCCCCAAAGAGGAAGAAGACAGAGTCAAGGGCACCGAATGCAGGTGTAAGCTTTGGCAAAGGGAGGTGTTGATGGAGCCCAGTGATGAAGAACATGCCTCTGGAGTCCTGTGGTCTGCAGGCCGCATTCCAGCAGTGTTACCTACCGACCCGGGGCTCTGGGCAGGGCCCCATGTCTGACAGAGGCAGTTGGCTTGGGGGTTAAGGCCATAGTCCGGGAACCAGGCTGCTGGGTTCAAACACTGGCTCTGCCACTGATCAACTGTGTGACTTAGTTTCTTTGGCTGTTCAAGGTGGATAATGGGAATACCAATGCTATAGAGGAGAGAAAATGACTTAAGTAAGGAAAGCATATGGGTTCTGGCACATAGAAAGCACACTGTGATATGAAGGTTCTTAACAGAGTTGCTGACACATGCTCCATGTCCTTGTTTTTATCATGAGATGATTGCTGGACCTATTATTAGAGATGCCTCCCCTTTCTGGAGTGTACTAACTCTACTGTGATTCTGTAAATGGGTATAAGAATACCTAGCTGAGAAGACTGTTGTGAGGATTCCATGAAATTATATAAAACGTCTGGTAAAGGCTGAACACTTGGGACGCCCGCGTGGCTCAGTAGGTTAAGCTGCTGCCTTTGGCTCAAGTCATGATCCTAGGTCCTGGGATTGAGTCCCGCATTGGGCTCCTTGCTTGGTGGGGAGCCTGCTTCTCTCTCTGCCTCTGCCTGCCACTCTGCCTTCTTGTGAGTGCTTGCTCTCTCTCTCTGACAAATAAATAAAATCTTAAAAAAAAAAAAAAAAGACTGAACACTCAGTCACTTTTGGTCTCCCTATCCTCTCCCCACTCCTCTATTGATGTAGAACACAGTGGACAGCACCAATGAAATGGTTTCAGGAACAGAATGTAGTGAGATGGAAATGAGTTACAATGTAATAACTGAATTTTTTAAAAAGACTTTTTAAAATTTATTAGAGAGAGCACAGGGGAAGGGGCAAAGAGAGAGAAAGAATCTCAAGCAGACCCCGTGTTGAGTGTGGAGCCCAATGTGGGGCTCGATCTCACAACCCTGATCATGACCTGAGCTGAAACAAAGAGTCAGACCCTTAACCGAGTGTGGAATAACCCCAGGAATAACTAAATTTTTAAACCAATACTTTGTATTCTTAGAAAAGCTATCGATTAGATTCTTTTGTTATTAAAGAAAAAGCTCTTTTCTAAAAGGTGATACATATTTCTTTGAGCAAGCATGTTTTCTTTAAGATTATAAATCTTAGAATGTTTACATGAGAAGTCACCTAGAAGTATCTTTCCAGAGATGTCAGAACATGAAGATGTTTTTGTATAGTTTAACTATGATTTTAGACAATGAGCGAGGAAGATTGCCTCCTCACTCTTTGTTCTGTTGTTTTGTATGTTGGAGGCAACCTTAGACTATTGAATGACTGGATGAGTGAGAGGGTGACCCTCCATAGGACAGGCATTAGATTAATTAGAGGAAGTTCCTGGCATCCCAGCAGCAGCCCTAGGGGAAAGAAGGCATTGCCATGGTTTCTAGAGGTGACATTGATGTCCTTTGACTTAAGGGCCAGGAGGCCGTCAGTGCTCTGTGCAGCTGTACCCCTGGGGTGAGGCGAGGAGGTGAGTTGGAACTAAACATCCCTGGGAAGGCACACCAACCTCCAGAGGTGTAACCAAATACCTGGGAGCTTGCTTCAGTCTGCAACCCTGTGACTACTTTTTAGGTCACCTTAGGAAAATGCAGGCAGTTTCTCAGTTTGATATTCCTGTTAACTGGGTCATGTTCGCATGTGTCCAGTTCATTCTGAAAGACTGTGGACACACCGAAGGCAGTGTCTATGTCTTAGTCTTCTAATTTGCCTACATGGTTCTTTCCTAACTGGATGCCCGTGGATTCGAAAGAGCTCAGCAGGTCTGGTTCCTCTGCTGTTCCTGGGGGTGGGCTCATGTAATGGCAGGGGCATTGGCTGATGGGCTTGCATCCATGATTTGAATCCCATTTTGCCTTGTGATCATAGTAAGTTTTTAAAATTCTCCAGGACTCAAAGTCTCCTCTGTAATATGAGAAGGGTAGACAAGTTGATCTCTCAGGCTCTTTTTAGTTCTGAGCCTACGTGGTTTAACGATCTCATACTCCAGAGTACGGGGATAGAGTTTGATTTCCTGCTCACTGACCTTCATAGAGATTGTGCAGTTGTGTTATCTCTGCAAGGAAAAGGAAACATGTTGATGGTTTGTTCTGAAGTTGTAGGAGCAGGAAAAAAATCCTCCAATTTTTAAAGTGAATTACTTTAGTAATTGGTTGACCATTGTTAGATATGTTTGATTTTTAAAAAGTTTCCTTTTGTCAGGGGCCTGTGGGTGGCTCATTTGGTTGCGGCACAGAGGACTATTTATTTCATCTCCTTCACATGCATCAGACATCTCAAACACATCACTTCTTCTGCCCAGGCCTTTATACATTCATCCCACTGAATTCACACAACAGCCCCGTGGACTTGCTAAAACCCACATCCCTCAGTGATGACGAGTACTCCCTTGCTGTCTGTTGTTGATTTTTTTTTTCTTTTTTGTCTTTTTTTTGTCTTTTTTCTTTCTTTTTTTGTCTTCCTTTCTCATTAGGGGGGTAAAACATTCCATGAACTGTCTCTTTGCTGGCTATGCTTACATATATTCCAGGTCAGCTGTTGGAGCTGTTGCTAGTCTATTCCCTAAGGTTAGCCTTCCCAGTTCTTTCTCTATGTACTGAAGATTCTGCTTCTCATGGGTGGGGGTAATGCTATGCGATGATTTTAAAATTTAGCCTTCGTCCTACAGCTTAATTTCATTTTTTACAGCTTAATTTCATTTTATACAGCTTAATTTTGTAATATACAGCTTGTTATTTTTTCTTACATTTGTCCTGCAGCTTATTATGCACTTCCGAGAGAGTTCCAGCTTATTATGCACTTATGAAAGATGTTGTGGATCTTGCCTTCTCTGTGAGTCTCAGGGCCTACATAACCTGGGGCGGGCAAATGTAAGCTCTGAATCCTGATTCCACCCCACACTATCTATGTGACCTTGACCTCAGGGTCCTCCCTCATAAATGGGAATGACAATACTGCACACTCAGAGAGTTGGGAGGATTAAGTGGGAGAATATCTATAAAAGTTTCAACACAGGAGTGAGGGCAGAGAGGGCCCTTCCCCAAATGTTACCATTCCCATCCCCCCTTTGGAGGCCATTAGCCTTCCTCTGTTATTTTGCCCCCCCCCCCCCACTCCTCTTTTGGTGGATTCCTTCCATGAGCTCCTGAGCCTGGAAAAATTCGCCAACCCTAAGAGAATGATCTTGACATGCTGCTTTCTTCCTTATTTTGCTTAGAACTCTGCTCTCCTAAGATTTTCTTTTACGCCCTCGCTTAAAATCCTTTCTGATTAACCAAGGAGAAATGTCTGTCTGACATGTCCTCTCTCCATGCACAGTGGATTTTCCCTTGTCTCTAGAATAGAGACACCTGGATTTAAATTGTGGCTGGCTGTGTTGTGGGCCAGTTGTGTGAATTTCAGCAGATCATGCCTCCTCTCTGGGCTTTAATTTCTCCATCTGTGTGGTGGAAATAAAAGCATCTACATTATCTCCTAGGATGTTAAAGAGGAAAGTATATATGAAAATGGTACGTTATAAACCGCTACCTATCTGTTTGCTATTGCATTTTTTAATTATCTTTTTTCTGACACATTGGCTGTAATTCAGTCTAGAACATGGCTTGAGAAAATGATTTCCTCTCATCTGCTTTTCTAGCAAACATGGGGATGAATACAGCCATACCTCTTTCCCAGACCCTGGACGGGAGTTTCTTGAGAACATTGACAAAGACCAGGACACCCGCCTTGTTTACCTAATATCAGCAAGTGCTTACAGAGTCCTTATTATCTCCTGGGCCCTTTCCTTAGACTATCCATTTTAATCCCTACCAATAATCTGGGAGGTGGCTCTTTTTGTTAGCTCCATTTCATGGGAGAAAGCCCAGGCTAACAAAAGATCCTGCCCTAGGTCAGATGCAAGGAAGTGAGAGAGCCAGGACTTGAACCTGGGTAGTTGGGCCTCGGGCTGCAGATGTCATCTCTTAACCCCACAGAACACTCCCTTTCCCTGGTTTGGATTGATTATAGATCACCACCAAGATGTCACTTGCATAATTTTACCTTTTACTTTCCATCACAGTATAAGGTTCCCTGATGCAGGGTGTGGGAGTCACAGCTTCCCCTCCCTGTTTGAGGTCTTAAAGGGCAGGGGGAAGTCGGTGAGCAGCTTGGATGGGGAAAAGTCACTCAGATGGAGAGCAAAGGGCTGCGTCGTAGAGGGGACTGTGAATTTCAATATTTATTCAGGCTTCTCTCCCTGGAAATTATTTCCATCAAAAGAGCTGAAGCTCTTGGAGCCCCCTCCCGCCACCCCCCCCTCCCCGCCCATGGCATCCTCTCTTCAATGGCTCTAACTACATTTCAGAGTCTCCCTCTCACGCGAGCCCTGAGAGGGTGCAGACATTCCACAGTCACAGCTGCTTTGGCCTTTCCAATTTTAGCTTGTGGTTTTCACTAAATGGCATGTGCTAATGTGTTGCCAGAGATTTTCACTGTTGTGTTAGGTGCTTTTGCTCTGTGGGAGGAGGACCCAGCGTGGTTCTGAGAAGCACTCGCTCACAGATGTCTGGACTTGACAACTGAAGCAATTCTGCCTTCCCCTGACAGCCTCTCAAGCTACACAAAATGTCATCAAGTGTCAAATCTTCCAGTTGGGCAGAAAAAATCTCCATTCCAAGACAAAAGAAACTGGGAGTTTTTTTGTGTGCATTGGTACACACATTGCAATCTGATTGCAAACAGAAACTTGCCGAATATTTCTTCAGCCCCAGGAAATTAAACTGGGCTCCAGACCAGATATCCGATTCTGGTTCCCAATCCAGGAAGAGTTCTTGAATGTTTATATGGTTAGGCGTTAAGTGAATGACCTTCACTAAATGAAGTCCACTGATTTTATTAAATAAAGGTCACTCTTGCTGCTAAATCCTGAAACTTCAGGGACTTGACCGAAGAAAGTTTATTTCTTACTCATGAGAGTCCAGTCAAGAATAGGAATGTCCGGGGCACCTGGGTGGCTCAGTGGGTTAAAGCCTCTGCCTTTGGCTCGGGTCATGATCCCGGGGTCTCTGCTCAGTGGGGAGCCTGCTTCCCCCTCTCTCTCTGCCTGCCTCTCTGCCTACTTGTGATCTCTGTCTGTCAAATAAATAAATAAAATCTTTAAAAAGAAAAAAAAAGAATAGGAATGTCCAATTAAGTGATACCCAGGATGATGAAAGTTCTGTCATCTTCACTTTTGTTTTCTAAGCCGGCCAGTGGCTGAGAATGGACACTGATCCAAAGAGAGAAGAGAGTATGGAGGCTCGTGTGAAGGGCACTTTATGGGCCAGGTCTGTAAGTGGCACCCATAGGCAGCAGTGACATTGACTGGCACTCAGTCACATGACCATTCTGAACAACAAGAGAGGCTAGGAAATAGTCCAAATGCATGCCTAGGAATAGAGAAGAGGCCACGGAGGTCAGCGCAGAGGAGGGGCTAAGGCAGAGTCTGTTTCCTAGATCGGGGAGAGATGAAGGCATTTCTTCACCCTCAATGTCATTCTCTTTGTTCCAAGCCTGACACACCAAGCCTTTTGCACCTGCTGATAGCCACACGGGTGGGTCCATCTCCTTTGGCTTTTCTACTTGGAACTTAACTTTCCTGTTTTACTGAGAAGGCTAATGTCCCTCAGAAACCTGTAGATGGTGATCTGATATTAGCTTGGCAGGGACTTGGAACACAGCCTTGCTGACATCAATCCATGAGGGCTCTGCTCTCGTTTTGAACCTCTCGGACTTTTTCTTATTGCCCTAAGAATCACCTATGGATGGGTGAGCCGGGAGCATCCCTGCAGCTTGTGTTTTGCCCCTCCCCCAGTGGGTTGTGAGACGAAGTTGCCCGAGTCAACAGGTCATCCCTTCCCATGGTAACAGCCATAGGCCAAGGTGCCACAGACATTCACTGCTATCTCATGAAGCGGGATCAGACCCATGGAAACAAAAGTCAGAGAGCACTTGTTGAGAGCCAATTGAGCTCATTAATGTAGTCTGTTATTGCCAAACTGGTCAGGTGTGTGTTTTTAAGAGGAACTTCCATGACAGTCTGTTCATTCAAACAATGTCGTTATCACTCATGGTTTTCTAGAAGGCACTTACGGGATTCTTGATGACAGAGAAGCCAGTCACCTTGTTCCCCAGCAGCAGGATATGACGTGGTTTTGAATGTAACATGATTAAATAAAATGGCCTATCATTTATGGTGTGCTGGCTCAACAAGAGCCTCAAACAAGATACGTGTACTTTTTTTCTTCTTTTTTTTTTTTTTCATGGAATGGTGAGACATTGGAGGAAAAATTGGTTAGGAGAATTTGGGTTTGTATTCAAGACATTTTTCTTTATTATAAATATCTCCCATTTAAGTTCATGTAAAAAAAATCAAAACCCGAAGTGTATTTTGTAAATTAATCTTCATATTAAATTTGATAATAGCAGTGAGCATTAGTAGGAAACAAACTGTCCAAAAGGGCTGTTTAATTATTTAATTACCTCCAGGACTAAGGAGGTGATAGTCAGGATAAACAATTCTGTAAGTGGGATGCATTTGAAAGATCAGCTCCTTCTGTCTCCAAGCTTAGTAATTTGAATGATGTGACTATCCAAACACCAGTTGCTTGTTGAACAAAATATTAAATACTTAAATCTGTTTATAATACTTTAGATTCCAGACGGTCATTTATCCAAAAGAAATGGCAAAGAAGTATCAAGTTGAAAAGTGTTTTTATAGTATTTTAAATTACATGAATATCCAATGAAGTCAATATTTAGAATTCAAGGATACTCTTTTATAACTATATATGTAATATTGAAAGAGTTTCTAACAGTCAAACTGGAAAATGAAACAAATTCATTCAAGAGGCTTGATCATCTATTATGTTCAATTCTGGGGATGGAAGGGGTACATAAGATAGAGTCCTTACCCTAAATAATCTTGGGGTCCTTTCAGGGGTGACAGGAGCACAATACAGTTTTATTGGTGTGATTTGAGAAGGGGGAATGAAGCACTATGGAAATAAAGGTGTGATTAGTTCTTCCAGGAGGTGGAGAGAGGAGGGAGAGAAATGTCAGGACGAAATAAACACGAAATGCACCAGGACTTTTACAAGGATGTGGGGGAGTTTGGGGCCACTAGCCATCAAGGAGGCAGGCAGAAAGGGATCTGTGGTCTGTGGCTCAAGAACAAAGTTGATCTTTTCTTAGGCTAGTCATCAGCTGAACCACCAAGTAGCTAGCGATAGAAAAAACCTGTGAGAGTGGGCAAGACAGTATTTCTAAATGCAGAAGTTAGTCACAATTAGGCCTTGTTCATCTGACATTGTCAGAGAATGGAAATTTTCACTCAAGCGATTTTCCCAGTACCTGAAACTTCCTAATTTAGGTGTCAAGGCTTTATTTTAACTTTTTAAATCTGAAGAAACAACTTGACAACTCCAGTTTATCTTAATAAATGTCAGCTCTTGTGCTATGTTAAAATGTCCTCAGGGACTATTAAGGAATCTAGAAGTATTTGCCTTGAAAATTAGAGGCTTCGTTTTGCTCTTATTTTTAAATTTTGCCTTCCGTATTTCCCCCTTCCATTGCTTCTCCTGTATCCCCACCTTGCTGTAAATTTTTCTTATTGCTGTCAGTAAGCCTGCCTCTAATGGCTTTTTCATCTAATTTGCTACCTTTACTCTACCGAGGAGCAGTAAATAAAAGGCTCTGTCTTGCTTGAATTATGACTAAGAAATAGTAAATGGTTTGTGAATTGAGGTTGGGGACATGGGCTTTGTGATGTCTTATTTGTTTACTCTTGCTTATGTTCTATTTAGCAAGATTACTAAAAAGGTGACCTCTGAAAGATGCAGTTGTTACTTTATTTGAGCTAGCATTTGAATCTGTTTGGGAAAATGCCAAATGCTTCACGTTGGAGTTTATCTTGGAATAATCCTTAGGGATTTTAGAAAAGCAAACCACATAGAACACAATTTTTCAAAATGTTGATGGGGCTCTGGTACTCGAGATTTTATAAATTTCCCAGCAGACAGAACGTTCTATCACAAATAAAGTAAGCAAAGTGAAGCTATTCATTTATTTTCCATGGCAGGAAGACACCGAGGGCTTTCCAGTGGATCATTTTCTCAACCATACTGTCTTGGAACTTTGGTCAATGATTGAACATTTACAGTTATTACACAGTGAAATGACATTTCATGAGGCAGTGTGGTGTATTTAGGGATTTAAAATATATAAACTGGTTTAGCTTACTTACCTCTGCGGAAGTGGTATTGTTTCTCCCATTTTCTCTGAAGAAGAAACTAAAAACTCAGAGACGCTCACATCATACGGTAGAATGTTGTTGTGCAATGATTTAAACCTGTCTGTCTGACCTCTGAGCCCAGGCTTCTGGAAACTTGCACTTCAGTCCAGTTCTTATGGTAACCGACTCCAAATATTGCCCAAGTTATGTGGATGTTTGTTTCCTTACTCGTAAAACAAGAGAATCGAACTAGTTGATTTCTAAGACTTCTTGGAGCTCTAGTTAGAATCCTGAATTTTTTTAGATTTTTTGTTAGGTGCCTCAAAGAGGTTGACGAAGAGGTAGATTGGTTCAGATAGAAGGATCCCAGTAAGACCTCAAAGCAGGTGTATTGTATCACAAACTGAACCTGTACATTTTCAGGCCTGGCTTTTATAGCTGAGATTTTAAGTCCCAGACTCTCAGCCTTGTCTCCAACAAGTTCCAGACCCCAGAAGGATAATGTGTGGAAGACGGTGGGGGAGCCCCAAGGCAGAACACATGGAGCAGCGACCGTGGAGGTGTGGGAGTCATTGCAACCTGCAAGTCTGCTTTCTGAGTCAACACTTAAGAAGTGATGGAGGGATTTCTTACCGGATGAAGAACAAATCAACTTCATTAAATAATCCTTCACTTCTCTTTGGAAAAGAGGAAGTCATGTTTAAAGCCATCTCATCGTTTTGCAATCCTGTAACCCATAGCACTAAGTCCCCTGAAAAGGGTTGCTCACTTTGTCTCTCTGTCCGTCTGCCATGCAGAGCTCTGCCGCCGTGCAACACTAGTGGGCACTATCCACACAGATGACAATGTCCATGGCTGACCATGGGATTGTGTAATGTGGCAGACAAGTAATAACCACCATGTCTTGGGCTGTGTCTTTTGTGCCAGGTACACCAAACGCCCTATTTCCTTTGATCTTCACAACAACCTCATGAGGTAATATGGTAAGGCATATTTTCCAGAGGAATTATTTGGGACTCAGAAATTCCCCTTGGTCAATCTACTAGCATGTGTTAGGGGTAGGATTCAAACCCGTCTTTCTGATTTTATAACTCGTGCTCTTTCCCTCTATATTCCACCCTCACCCCATGGAAATTCTTCAAAGCCAGGCCAATGTAGATGGGGATAAGGGAGGAACATGTTCTTAGCATCCTGGAAATACTACTTCAGGGATGACTCAACAGCTGGTGACCACAATACTATCTTGATTTCAAGCCTTTCATGGCTGACATTACTTAAAAAGAGAGTACAAAGCCATGTAATGGGGGCAAGGCCCCATCATGCACCTTCCTTCTTCCTCACCTACCTCTTTTCCAAGGTAGTCTGTGCCCCCAACAGCCATATTTCAAGATATTTCTGGCCACAGAGTGCACTTCTGTACTTTGGAGTCCCATTGGTCATTTCCTTTGCATTAGACTCAGACCAAAGGCCTCATTTTGGCATCTTTAGGGATCTTTTGTGGAAGGAACAAGATAGTCACACCCAAAGTGATGAGGGGAACTTTTGCTGCAAATGCCAAAACTCAAAGATGCTTTCTTTGTGTGGGTATGTGGTCAGCGTGGGATAAACACAGGATGCCAGTGAAATCCCAAGGACCAGTCTTGCCCACAAGCCCTTCACAGGCCAAGGAAGAGACCTGTCGATCTGGTCATCAATAAGTATGCTTCATATTTCTTGAGCAAGTCTCTAATGTGCATGTCTCTGTATATATTAGAAATACGATTGTACATTGAGGAGGGGTTTTTGAAGTTATAATGCAAAAGTATATAATGTGCAAGGAGCAGGGCTAAGGAAAAGAGGTAAAGGAGGCTGGGACTGAGGGGAGGCGGTACCTTCAGTGTTGAGGCTGGTTTGATGGGACTTCCATTTGTCCCCTGCTATAATCCTACGCACTGTCACATGTGCTCCCTCCCCCGTCCCACTGGAGCTATTGTTTTCTATTCCTAGGAAAACTTTAGCCTAAAAGGAGTTGAGGGGGATTGGTCCTAGGAAAGGCCGAATGAATGATGAACAGAGAGACATTGAAGATTAGGCTTCTTGCTTGACTGCACACTTCTGGAAGAACTCCCTCCACCATCCCACCTTTCCCTCACTGCTGGTCTTGCTTCCAACTCTTCACCCAAGACTGGGTTTCGGTGTCTCCTCCCTGCCTCCCTCCATTGTAGCTCATAGTGCACTGTTTTGTAAGCTTTGCCAGTCTCTCTCCTCCCGCTCTTGGGAGCTCCTCAAGGGCAGGGTGATGTTTTCTTCATTGTATTGTGTTGATATGACACACGTACTTAACTGTGGCCTCACTACACATGCCTAGACTCCCAGGTGCTTTTGCAAAGGTGGAGAGAAGATGGCTATGACACCTGTCACAGCATCACTGGCAGAGCCCTAGGGAGCAGACACCAGAGCCGGAGAAAGAGCCCAAGTTCCCATAAATAATTGGAATAGAAAGACAGGCTCTGATCTGTGGTCTGGCATGCTCTGTCCGAACTCATGTGGATGGAGCCAGCACTCCTTCATCCCAGCCACGGAAACACAGCCTTGTTCTCCCATGCCCACCAGCTCTGGCCTCAGTTTTCAATTGCAAGCCAAGACAATTTTTAGATGACTGTGATGTGCCCACAAATCCAAGATGGAGTGTTTAAGAGGTCATCTTTTCCGCCAAGAAAAATTTGGAAAGTTGGCTATAAATGTTGGTCTATTCTAAGAATAATAGTTGCAATTCTTGGGCCTGGTGTCTCAGAGAACTGGCTAATAATTCATTGAATCCAAGGGTCTCCAGTCAACACAGGACGGGTCCTCACCTCTGAGAATGTTTAGTCCAAGCCGTTTTTAAAACTCACAGAACACCAGACCTAGAAGACTCTTAGAGATAACTTACATCTGAGCCAACAGAAAACTAAGGGGACAGAGAGGTCAAGGCCTGCCCAAGGTCACACATTATATATGAATGTTGAGCAGGTGTGGGTAAAGCCCACTCACCACCCAGACCTATGCAGGTTTCTATTTGTAACTTCTGAGTCTCAGCACCCCATCAGCAGAATGTGACCAGAAACACCTCTTTCCTCAGATGGCCTTGTCACTTTTTCCCACACTAGGATGGCATAATACTTAATGATTCTGAACAGTGTAAAGCAGTTCTTCCTGAGACATAGAGAGCAAAGCAGACATTACTGCTGCTCTCTGTTGCTCAGAGGCATTTCTTAGAGTCTTGTGCATGTAGTTGAAAACTGATCTTGATTTGCATTGATGGCCAAGGGAGCCAATAGTTTGCTTATAAATATAGTTTCTACTTGGGGTGCCTGGCTAGCTGTGTCAGTAGAGCATGCAACTCTTGATCTTGGGGCTCTAAGTTCAAGCCCCATGTTGGGTATAGAGATTACTTAAAAAAATAAAATCGTGAAAAATATATGTATGTAGTTTCTACTCCCCACCTTCAAAGTGGGACCTTTAATGACAGTGATCCACTTTTGGAACTTAATGAAGAGACTTCAGTTTAAGACCAACCCTAGGTTGCTCATCCACATCTCCTCTTCTGGACCTGGCTCCATATTCAGAGAGCAGAAAAAGAGAGTGATGTGTTGAAGAGGTCTCATGTCTCATTTTCCATGACTGCTTTTCCAGGTCACCTCTGCTTCTTCCTTGGTGGAGACTTCCAAGGCTCACAAAATCAGATGTAACTAGTGGCTCCTGTATGTGGTAGAACATTAGGTACAGCTTGACTTGGGAATACCTGTTTCTTTGTGACTCTCTCCTGTTGCTTGGTCCTTCCTCGCTTTTCTGGCCCTTTCTCTATAAGTTCTTCTTTCTCCCTTGAGACTCAGCTTTGGATGTTGGGTTGAAAATGGAAAGACTGGGTGCCTGGGTAGCTCAGTCAGTTAAGTGGCTGCCTTCAGCTCAGGTCATGATCCCAGGATCCTGGGATCGAACCCTGTGTCAGTCTCCTTGCTCAGCGGGGAGTTTGGAGCCTGCTTCTCCCCTGCCTGCCATTCCAAATAAATAAAATTTTTAAAAAAGGGTACGAATCTCATTCATCAGAGCTCTACTCTCATGATCTAATTATTTCCCAAAGGCCTCACCTCCAAATACCATCACATTGGAGATTAGATTTCAACATATGAATTTTTTTGGGGGGGAGGCACAAACATCCAACTCATAACACTAAATACGTTCATTTAGGTTAAAAAAAAAGCAGGTTAAGTCCAAATAGTAAATAAATAATGGTAAAGTTTGGTACAAAAATATGGCAGAGATCATCAAGTTTGTGCAAATATTTGTAAACAGCTTAGAAGTGTCAAGTGAATAATTTAGACATGAATTGCAAGAGGAATTTCAAGGAATGATCATATGCATGGGACTAGGAAGTCAGGAAAGAATTCCTAGAGGAGGTGAGCTTTCACAGGACATGGGAGGGGGGAGGTCATATGAGCAAAACTATGGTGATGGGGAATAGGGAGCCTTTTGGATTGGATGAACCATTCATGTCCAGGAGTCACAGTTGGAGGAGAATTGCAGCTGGAATCACAAAGTGGAGGGACCCTTATATGAAGAGACTCTGCTTTTTTTTTTTTTTTTTTTTGACTTTTTATTTTGAGATAATTACTGATTCACATGCAGTTGTAAGGAACAGTACAGGTAAACCCCTTTACCCAGTGACTCCCAGTAATGATATAACTATAACTATAGTTCACTATAACTATAACTGTAGTTCATATCTAACTATAACTATAGTTCAATGTCACAGTTAGGAAATTGATGATGCAAGCCACTGACCTTATGCAGATTTCACTGATTTTTGACACACCCATTTGCATATGAGTGTGTGTGTGTCTTAGTCCTATGCCATTTTATCACACATGTAGGTGTGGCCACCACCATAGTCAAGATATGTAACAATTCCAGCACCATGGTCCCCCATCTGCCCCCCCCTTTTTAAAAGATTTTATTTATTTATTTGACAGAGATTACAAGTAGGCAGAGAGGCAGGCAGAGAGAGAGAGAGAGGGAAACAGGCTCCCTGCTGAACAGAGAGCCCCATGCAGGACTCAATCCCAGGACCCTGAGATCATGACCTGAGTTGAAGGCAGAGGCTTAATCCACTGAGCCACCCAGGCACCCCCTTCTGCCCTTTTATAGACAGAGCTACCTTCATCTCTTTCCTCTTCTCTAGCCCCCGGCAACCATTAATTGGTGATCCATCTCTATAATTCTGTCAAGTCAAGACATGATATAAATGCAATCATATATATGATGACTTTTTGGCTCTTAAGGGCTTTATTGAAAAGTTGGCAGGATAAGACCTATATTCAGCAATTAGAAAACAAGATAAAGAATGATGGCTTGACAGAAAAGTTGGGAAGCTGGGAAGGAGTGTCCGTGGTGCGATGGGAGGAAGGGAGAGCAAGCAAGTCCTATCTGACATGTATAATTTGGCTTTTTTCCACTCAGCACAATTCCCTTGAGACCCATTCCAGTTTTTGCTTGTATCAATAGTTCATTCCTTTCTATTGCTGAATAGTGGTCCATAGTGTGGCTATACCACAGTTTAACTCTTCAGCTATTGTGGAAAATGTGGGTTGTCTCCAGTTTTTGGTAGTTATGAATAAACCTGTTACAAGCATCTGTGTATGGTTTTTTGGTGTGAACATAGATTTCATTTCTCTGGGGGAAATATCCAAGAGTACAATTGCTGTGTCATATGGTAGGTTTGGTCTGTTTGGTTTTTAAAAGGAACTGCCGTGCTCTTTTCCAATGCATGTTTCTACAAGGGATGTGTGAGCAATCCAGTTTTTCTGGATCCTTGCCAGCATGTGGTGTTATTGGCATTTTTATTTAGCTAATCTGATAGGTGTGTAGGAATATGTCATGGGTTTAATTTGCATCTCCCTAATGTCTAATGATGCTGAACATATTCACATGTGTTTGTTTGCCAGTTGCATATTTTCTTGAGTGAAATGTCTGTTACTATTTTTGTCCACCAGCTAATTGGAGTATTGATGTCTTTATTGTTGAGTTTTTAGAGTTCTTTATATATTTTAGATAGAAGCCCTTTGTTGGATATGTGGTTTGCAAATATTTCCTCCTAGTGCCCAGTTAGTTTTTTATCCTCTTTATAGGGTCTTTCATGGAGAAAAAGTTTGGATGTTGATGATATCCAATTTACTAATTTCTCCTGTTATGGATTGTGTTTTTGGTGTCTGGTCTAAGAACTCTTCACTTATCCCTAGGTCCTGAAGACTTTCTCCTATGATTTGTCCTGGAAGTTTTATAGTTTTATATTTAAGTCTGTGATACATTTTGATTTTTTTGTATAAATATGAAGTTTAGGTGAAGGGTTCATTTGTTTTTATTTGTTTTTGCTTGTAAATGTCCAATTCCTCTAGTATCATTTGTTGAAAAGCTTATTCTTCTTCTATTGAATTGCTCTTACATCTTTGTCAAAAATCAGTTGGGCATATTTGTGTAGGCTCTTTGCTTTATACAACCATCTTATTGGTACTTCCTATCACTTGTTAGTGACATCTTGAAAAAAACAAGGTTAATGGACCTCCTACCCGAATGAATCATGTCGTTAGTATAATAAAAGATTTGATTATGAAATACTTGATAATTTAGAAAGGTCTCATTACATACTCATGAATCATCTGCAAGGCCTTATGATCCTTATGAGAACAGAATATTTGGCTTACATCCCACCAAAATATTTCCTTTTACCTAAATAGAAAGACATGGGAAAGAGTGCCCATATTTTTTCCCCAGGGCCAATCCATAGTTGCTGAAGTTTGACTCTGGGAACTTTGCAGGGACAAGAAAAGTGATTGGACTTTGTCAGGGACTTTTTCTTTTCCTTTTTTCCCCTTTTTCTTTCTTTCTCGCTCTCTCTCTCTCTTTTTTTTTTTTTTTTTTAACAAAGGCTTCAACAGAGACATGTAACCAGCAGCTCTGCCAGGAACTCACGAGTCTGCTCATACACACACACACAAATAAGAAGGGGCATCTAAAGAAAATGAGCTGATTCCTTTTAGGGACGCACCAAAGCTAGATAACCCAAGTTAATCATAGCAAGATACAGCCAGTCTTCAGAGCTAAAGACTGTGAAATGAGCTCTGCTTCCTTGGGTTTTTGAAACATGCATCTGTATAAACCTGCCTGTGCAGACATCCCCAGCCCCAAGCTGGGTCTCCCCAAATCCAGTGAATCGGCTCTGAAATGTAGACGGCATCTGGCAGTGACCAAGCCTCCGCCCCAAGCAACCTGCTGGCCGGTGAGGCCTAGCGGAGCAGCAGAACGGAAGTTCCTGGAGAAGTTCTTACGTGTCCATGGAATCTCGTTGCAGGAAACCACCAGAGCAGAGACGGGCATGGCTTACAGGTACTTGCTGGTCGCAATGTCATTCAACCAGGGCACTGTGCTGAAGTCCAGGGTTGTTGTTCTTAGAGAAAGAAGGATTGAAAGGACAAAGCCAGTGCTATCTAGAAAAAGGAACAGAAAAATGAATCCAGGGAGCCCTCTTCTTGGGCTGCCTTCATTTTTTTAGCTTTATATTGTCTATGTTCTCTTTGCTTGAAAGGTTGCCTAGAAGATAGCCCAGCTCACCTGTGGAAGCTCCTAGCCATGTGCTCTCAGTAGAAATATCTTTGGCTTGGAGTAGGTAGGTGACTTAGCAGCTCATAATGAAGAAAGGGGGCTCTATTCTTCTTAAGGAATTGATAAATTAAGAGTAGGATTTTTTTTTTAAGTGCTGCCTGGGCTTCAAAGCTCTTGTTTTCCTCTAAACCTGAATCATGTGGTCTGTGCAAATGGTTAATAAAGCAGTTCATGAAACCAAGCAAGTTCTTGAAATGACGGCCGTTTTTTTATCATTGTGGTCCAAGATAAATTACCGGTTGTTCTCTAAACTTCCAATACCATCATTTATTCTGTGAAAGATTAACAAAAGGGAGAAGTTTTCCCTGGGTATGGGGTTGGATCTGTAATTTTTACAACCTGCTCTGAGATGGGAAGTATCATTCTTGGTCAGAGCAATTACTGTTCAAACCTCTGTAAGAGATGCCGGTGCTTAGCTAAATCAGCCAGGGGCACCTGTGCGTTTCCTTGACAAATGCTTACAAATGCTTAGAGTTTTAAATATCCAGGAAAGGGAGCAAAAGCCATTCAGAAGGACAAGGGTGCTGAAAATGGGGAAAAAAAATCCTTATCATTGGTAAAGAACCGTTGTCCCAGCTCCAGTCCAAACTCGTACTTCACAGAGTGAGAGTGTTTTTGCATGGACATGATGTCCCTGTGATTTCATTTTTCTATAATCCAAAGGTCTATGCCAGTGTAGTAGTTATTGCCTTAGTTTATCAGCTAGTTTGATTAATAAAGCAATTTGCAAGGAAATGACTCCTTTCTGTGGAGAGCCACGTAGTTCACATAGACTCTCTATGCAACTAAGGGTTTGGGCAGAAGAGGAATGAACTCTTCTAGGTTTACATGGACTAGAAACATGGGACAGGCCACCCATCATTCTTTGGAAGTGGAGCCTGAGAAGAATCTTACCACCTTTCCAAGAGAACTCATGGCTCCTCGTCTACCTTTCCTGAATCTTTCTTCCATAAGAAGGAGCCGCCTTGGGGCACCTGGATGGCTCAGTGGGTTAAGCTGCTGCCTTTGGCTCGGGTCATGATCTCGGGGTCCTGGGATCGAGTCCCGTGATGGGCTTTCTGCTCAGCGGGGAGCCTGCTTCCCTCTCTCTCTCTACCTGCCTTTCTGTCTGTCCACTGTGATCTCTGTCAAATAAATAAATAAAATCTTAAAAAAAAAAAAAAAAAGAAGGAGCCGCCTTCTCCCTCTGCCTTTTCACATTCTCTCATTTTCTTCTCTATGCTCTCCCTGGCCCTGAGTGGTGACAGGGCGGTGATGTCTGAATATAGGTTAGATGCTATTTCATTAAAAACATAGGTTTGAACTGTTTCATTAAAAAAAAATCTGTCTTTGCATCTTTGTCACAAGATGGGTGGTATTACTGCGAACCCTTGGATGGACCTTCAGAGGGCATGCCTCTTTCTCTCAAAAGTCCTGGTTTTGAATATCAGTTAGACCTCTGCTGTTGTCTGCCAAGGTTCAGATGAAGATTGGTTGTATGACAGTGTTTTCCAAATAGTTTTGAAGCAGAGGATCTATCTCTCCTAAGATAGGTTAAAGCACCACCTCCTCTCTAGCAACCCTCAGTTTGTTTCTTGGAGTCAAGAGTCTTTCATGGTTTGTCTCCCTCTCTGATGACTTCCCATTCAGATTTCCCTCCCTTCCACATATGAGCAAAATGATATAACTGTATTTCTCTTATTTTGCTTATTATGGTATAATACCGTCCAGCTCCATCCACATCAGTGTAAATGGTATTAATCTTTTCTGATGGCTGAGTAATATTCCATTGTATGGCCACAACTCCTTTAGCCATTCATCTGTTGATGGACATCTCAGCTCTTTCCACAGTTTAGTTATTGTGGACAATGCTGCTATAAACATTGGGGTATAGGTGCCCCTTCAGATCATTACATTTGTATCTTAGAGATAAATACCTAAAAAAAATTAGTGTAATTGCTAGGTCTTAGGGTGACTCTATTTTTGACATCTTGAGGAACCTCCATACTGTTTTCCAGGGTGGCTGCACCAGTTTGCATTTCTACCAACAGTGTAAGAAGGTTCCCCTTTCTCTGCATCCTTGCCAACATTTGTTGTTTCCTGACTTGTTAATTTTAGCCATTCTGACTGGTATGAGGTGTCTCATTGTGGTTTTGATTTGTATTTCCCTGATGCCAAATGATGTAGAGCATTTTTTCATGTGTCTGTTGGCCATTTGTATATCTTCTTTGGAGAAATGTCTGTTCATGTCTGCTGCCCATTTCTTGACTGGGTTATATGATTTTTGTGTTGAGTTTGATAAGTTCTTTATAGATCTTGCATACTAACCCTTTATCTGATATGTCATTTGCAGATATCTTCTCGCATTCCATAGATTGCCTTTTAGTTTTGTTGACTGTTTCCTTTGCTGTATGGAAGCTTTTTATCTTCATGAAGTCCCAATAGTTCATTTTTGTCTTTGTTTCCCTTACCTTTAGAGATGTGTCTAGCAAGAAGTTGCTGTGGCAGAGGCAAAGAGGTTGCTGCCCATGTTCTCCTTTCGGATTTTGATGGATTCCTATCTCACATTTAGGTCCTTCATCCATTTTGAGTTTATCTTTGTGTATGGTATAAGAAAGTGGTCCAGTTTCATTCTTCTGCATGTGGCTATCCAATTTCCCAATACTATTTGTTGAGGAGACTATCTGTTTTCCATTGGACATTCTTTCCTGTTTTGTCAAAGATTAGTTGACCATACAGTTTTTCTGGGTTTTCTATTCTGTTCCATTGATCTATGTTTTTGTGCCAGTACCATACTGTCTTGATGATTATAGCTTTATGGTAGAGCTTGAAGTCCAGCATTGTGATGCCCCCAGCTTTGGTTTTCCTTTTTAACATTCCTCTGGCTATTTGGGGTCTTTTCTAGTTCCATACAAATATTTTAGAATTATTTGTTCCAGCTCTGTGAAAAATGTTGATGGTATTTTGATAGGGATTGCACTGAATGTGTAGATTGTTCTGGGTACCATAAACATTTTCACAATATTTATTCTTCCAATCCATGAACATGGGATGTTTTTCCATTTCTCTGTGTCTTCCTTAATTTCTTTCATAAGTGTTCTGTAGTTTTTAGAGTACAGATCTTTTATCTCTTTGGTTAGGTTTATTCCTAGGTTGATCGTGACTTCTTATAAACATAACTGGTATTAGGTGAGAAGGTGAATTTCATATTCTTACTTCCTTACCTTCACTTACATCCTCCACACCCCTCAAGCATGGCTATGTCAAAATACTTTGTTCAACCTGTCTTCTCTATTTTCTTCTTTTTGAAAGATATTATTTCATATGTAGTGGAAAGAAAATGGTCTTTGGAGTGAATCAGAACAGAGTTCAAATCCCAGCTCTTTTGGTCTACAAACTGTGTGATGTTAATCTGGCTGCGACGTGTAAGTGCCTAGCACAGAGTAGGTGCTCACTAAATGTAAGTTCCCTTCCTGCTTAATCTATAGACTCTGTCATTCATCCTAGGGGCAGGGAATGAAAGCCCCTATGGCTGAAACATACAAAAGGATAAGATAGAATATCTTAGAAGAATATAAGAATATCTCATGATAGAATAGAATATCTCTTAGGAGGAAAAGAAGGAATAAAAAAATCCACAGTAATTCACAATCTGTGTAGGTTTTCATGCTGAGCTTTAGAATTCTGAGAGGTCTGGAAGAGCTGGTAAGCTGTTTTCTCTTCCTAATTTGGTCAGATGCCATTGCAGCCTTCAACCCAATACCAGCTGCTTGGGTCCCTCGATCATCTGTGAGAGAGCATTCTGTTGTGTTTCCATGGAGACTTGGTTTTATTTCTAACTGAGGATGACCAGGAGAGGAAAAAAAATCAGTAAATATGCAAACACATGTATCAACTGAAAAGAAACTGGAGGAAATTGTTTGAACGTGGTGCAAAAAGTGCCAAGTTGCTGTGTAGATCCTTCTGTTGGCTTAGAATTTTCTGCAAAAATAGAAGGTTTTTGTAGAATCACTTTATTAGTGTCTATAAAATAGTTACCCAGGGGAGTCCTTTAGTCATTTTTAAGAGGCTACAAGTTAATTGCCTCTATTAGATGGCATTGAAATCGGAGCCAAAAAGTAAACCTGAGCTTAGGTCGAGGTTAAAGTCCATGGAGAGGTAGTTTTATGGACAAAACATAAAAAATATCTATACTGAGTAAGGATGCAGCAAACACCCAGTTTTGAAGCAATTTTATATTTAGCCAGGAGGAACTCAATCAGATGTAAAATGAAGGTCTGATCCAGGGGTCAACAAACTTTTCCTGTAAAAGGCCAGATAGTAAATATTTAGGCTCATTGGCTACATCCACCTTTGTCATAACTACTGAACTGTGCTGTTGGAGGGTGAAAGCGAATGAGTGGGTGCGATTATATTCCAATAAAATTTTATTTATGGACACTGAGTTATGACAGTGAGTTTTATGTAAGTTTCACATATCATAAATCTTCTTCCTTTTTCTTCTCCCAAAGCATTAAAAATGTACAAGCCAATCATAACTTGAGAACCATACAAAGATAAGAGGCAGGCTAGGTCTGGCCCATAGGCCATAGTTTGCTGATCCCTGGTCTAGAACACAAAGCTGTCAGTTGCATAGTTTTTTGTTTGTGTTTCTTTTTGAAGCTCTTTAGTTCAAGAGGTCCTTAAGGTATCCAAATGCATGTAATTCAGAAAGATAAAAATAAAAGAGAAGAAGAAATGAGTTCAAGGAGGATTAAGAGCAGGAAGGGAACATGTTGCCCTGGGAGGAGTGAGCCTGTTATGTGCAAGCCATGTGCTTGGACTGGATTTGGTGCTGTGTTTTCACAACATCAAATTGTGAAGAGAGAAGTGGAGCTCTTTACAGCAGTCATGGAGTCCTTGAGGTAGGTAGGGGTAGACCAGTTGATCAGTGTTGGCACATCTCTTTGTAATCTGGGAACCAGAGAGAAGTTCCTTTCATGGTTCTTCATTACATAATTAATAACATCCTCAAAAATTTCCTTACAGTCAACACAGCAGTGACGTTCCTAGGGCTCTTTACTATGGAGCCCCTGATATGAATGGGTGGCATTGAGTCAAATACGACAAAAACAAGTAGGTGCCTAGCAGAAGAAAGGCCATTGGTTTAATAGAAACATCAGTTTGGGATTACTTGCATTTTAAAAACGATGGTACAGATTTCATTATCTTTCACAGTAACAGAGCTTGTCCAGATTCATGGACTGAGGCAACTGTATCTCAAATTATTAAAAAAAAAAAAAAGACACTATTTGCAAACCAAAGAGAACATTTCCAGTGTTCTAGAGCTGAAGGTGGAGAGGGAGCACAGAAGAAGAAAAGGAGAGGCAGTGGAAAGTCTCAGAATTACTGACACAGGGCGGACCTTGGAGATAATCTCCAATTTCTGATCTTCCAGCTGAAGGGAATTGAGGTTGCAGTATCAGGTGACTAGCCCAAAGTTGCAGATCCAGCCAGCAACAAAGCCGGGACGAGAACCCCTGTCCCTTGGGACCCAATCCTGTGCTTTCTCTACGCTCTCCATATTTATTCTCAGTCCCCCAGTTCCCACCCCACTGCATACCCACCCACACATGCGCACATACACACACACGCCCACGCGTGCATACACACTGCCTCCTGGGCATGCCGTGGCTCCAGCCACATTCACCACCCTACTTTGGTCTGCTTTTCTGGGCACTTGTCTGGTTGCTCTGCTCTGCAATCTGCTTTGGTCTTACTGTTCTGCACACTGACCCTCCACCCCTTCCTGGACCACTGGATTTCTGCTCAACATAACTTTCTTTAACTAGAATAGTCTATTTTTTTTCAAAGATTTTATTTATTTATTTGACAGACAGAGATCACAAGTAGGCAGAGAGGCAGCAGAGAGAGAGGAGGAAGCAGGCTCCCTGCTGAGCAGAGAGCCCGACGCGGGACTCGATCCCAGGACCCTGAGATCATGACCTGAGCCGAATGCAGCGGCTTAACCCACTGAGCCACCCAGGCGCCCCAACTAGAATAGTCTTATACATTGTCCTTGCCTCGGCAAATCTAACTCCCAGTCTTCTCTCTTACAGCATGACCTATCTTTGCTCCACGTAGTTTTGGATTGTTCATTGTGTGTTTGTGTGTGTGTCTTATTCTCAAAATTATGCCTTTGTTACCCTGAGGATCAGCACTAGAGCTTATGATATTTTGCAATCCTCCCATGCTTGCATTTAGATAGTGCTCAGTACTGTGTATTGCTTGATTGGGGCACAACCATTCAGAAGTTGGGACGCAGAAAGAAATACACTAAAGAGCAAGAAAGTAGAGACTTCCCTTTCCCCCACTAGTCGTGCTCTAACTCCATATTTACTTTTGTGTCTTAGACACAATATGTTACCTAACCTTGCTAATCCTCAGTTTCCTCAGTAAAATGGGCCCAGTACCCTCATAACACTGTTGTAAGAATTAAATGAAGTTGCAAATGTGCTTAGCTCCCCGCTTGCCAGAGGGGGAGACTACATTCTCTTGCTCCAACGTCTTTCTCAGCCAGTCCTAGGAACCCATTATTTAGTCATCTTGCAGAGTTTGAAAGGAAATATGTGTCACAATGTATCTAAAAAAGCGGGACAGAAAATAAACATCTACAAATTGAAATTTGCACAGTTCTGAATATACCACTCTCTTTTCATTGCTTGCTTTTATAAATCTGGAATCTGTCCTTAGGATCTATAGAGAAGAAAAAAAAATTTCTTTTCATCTTATACATGGCCTCCTGGTGAATCAGAATAACCTTATGAAGCATTGTAATAAATTACTCTCCAAATGGTGTTTATGAAGATAAAAATAATCTTTTATCAATCCATGTATTTCCATGCCTAGTATTGTGTCCAGAACAGAAATATCTGAAGCAGAATACAATTAAAAAGCACAAACTCCCACCAGCTCACATCAGCTTGCCACATTGTCTGAGATTTTCTCTACTTAGAGACCTCAGTTCTGTTAAAAACGGAAGTATATAACCTACTCTCATAGGCAGCCCAGTAAGGAGGAAACAAGATTTCAGGTGGGTCTGACCTGAAAACAGCATAGAAAAGAAGTTTCTAGACCAGATCAAGAGGAAAGCTTGGGTGTTGGGACACAGGCATGGAGCTACCAGCTGATGAACAGGGACAAAGGAGAGAAGGAACAGAGAAAGAGGACAGGAAAGCCAGGGAGAAACTGCACTCACCTGACAGCTTTCTCCAAGATGTTGGACAAAGCGTCTGGGAGCATTCATTAACTGATAGAGTTTTCACTGGTCTGGTCTCTAAATGGAGATCCTAAGGATAAGTAGGATCTATTTTCACTCTGAAGACCTTTCCCTAGGTACTATCAGAGTGAGAAGGTGGTGTTCTAGCTCCAGGATTTGAAGACCCCCTTCTTTCTTCCCTCTCTCTCTCTCTGATCCCTGGCTGCCTTACCTATAAAATGAAAATAAACCCTTCTTCACAGGGTAATACTGTTCGTGCAAAGGCACAAATAGTGGGCACTCAGTAAGGACTGTCCCCTTCTTGCCCTTTCTCCTTTTCATAATTTCCATAATACAACATGGAAACTGAAAATTATTTTTACTCCCAGATTGAACTCACTCTCATCTTTCCAGCTACCTCCTCCCCAAAATCTCTTTGCAATACATTCCCATGACCTACTTTTTTCATAGAGTGCTTGGCACACTTGGACCTGCTTGAAAAGTGGCTATGGCCATGACCGTGAAAATCAAAAGCCTAAGGGAAAAAAAAGAGCTACATATGCAGGATTTGTGTTTTCTACATTAAAAAAAAAAAAAAAGTCTTCATGATTTATTTTAGACTGGCCTAATTTGGGTCAGTCGCAAGGCCTGTGCTAATTTGCTCCGAGCCCTCTGACTGGATCTCCTGGCATCAACATTTCTGGAGGAACATCAGTGTCACTGAGATGGTTGAGACTCAGAACCCGTGTGATTACTTGAAATCGGAACAGGCTGCTGGTGAAGGGCCTCGAAGTCTTAGTGAAGGGGGCCTATTCAGAATGGAGTGGCATGTTTGTTTTCTTTTGAATGCAACAGAAGTTCTAAAATAAGTACGTTTTATAAGTGTCAGTTTAGATAGAAAATGCTGAAAATTTAAGCAAAAGTGAGAGATCAGTGCCTCTTGGATTTGAAATATTATTCTCATTCTGTTTTTGAAATTTCCACTTGTGTTTTTTCAGGGGGAAAAGTTGCTTTGTTTATGTAGCTGAATGAAAACATTTGAAATTTGGAGCTCGAGAACAACACTGGGTTCTATGAACCCACATTTTCTCATATGGAAATTGTTGATGATGGTTTTGTATGAGAAAAAATAAGCACTGAGACCTGGTTTTCCTAAACAAAGAACTACTGTAGGTCAAATATGTTTTCATGCAAGGGAGAAAAAAAAATTCTGAATTTCCCTGATGTGCCTGAGAATGCCACTAGGATGCGCTATTTCATAAAGAAAATGAATCCTTGGGCTCTGGAATGGTAGCTAGCAGAAATCTTTAAACTTTGTCCATTTAAACTTTGTCCAGACAGTCCTAGACCAGAACTCAAATTCTAATCTGTATATTTTCCTTGACTGTGAAAATTAAGAAGCATCTCTTTTTGATACCACATGGGCAATTTCCTATAGTGAGAAAAAACAATTTATAGCCAGAGTATTCTCAGGATTTTGAGAAGACCTAATCTACAGCAGGCATGTGTTATTATAGCCTATATAAGCTAGATATTACATAGGGCAAATTTCTGTGTCTGGGAGTTTCCAAACACAGGGGGTTCTGAACCACACCATAGAACCCCGGGGGCAGGAGGTGGCTGGTGGAGAAAAGAAAGGCAGATGACTTACCCCACTGGCCTTGCTTTAGAGAATGTTCTGTTGACGTCTTTTGCAGGCACCTTGTTGCACAGTAGAGATGGAGCAGATGTAGGGAATCTGAAAAGAGAGTGTTGTTGGGTTGTTGGGGAGAAGGCTAGCTTAGAAGCCTTGGTAGTTAGAATCATGACCCCCGCAGGTCTGGCTTGGGGCCATATTAAGAAGTGGAGGAATGATGCCCTCCTTCCATTGTATTCAGGGCTCATTTACACTTAAAACGGGCACCTTTGCATACCAATTGCTTTAGCTTCTTTCTAGTGATTCCTCTGCCCATCCCTAGCTAGTAATCAACTGATGCACCCTAAGATTTCAATTACACATTTTGTGATATATGCCCATGTCCAGGTGAAGATATGTTCTAGGTCTGTGTGTTTTAAACAATTATGAAGTGAGCAAACTTTTTTTTTCCCCCAGACAATATAAAGCAAAGTTGTTCCAGTTGATGTGGAGAACTTGGGGTGGTCTGTAGATATGTCACAGCCAAAGAAATGAACCTCTAATCATGGGAGTCCAGGAGCTATTTTTAGACAACCTACCTACTTCTTAAAACCAGATTATTAACAAAACAAAACAAAACAAAAATTTAATTTGAAAACAATTTCAATCTTATAGAAAACTTTTAAGAATAATACAAAGAACTTTTTAGGCACTTTATTTTTTAACATATTGTTAACGTTTTGCCCCATTTGCCTTAACCTATGCTCACGTTCTTACCTGCTTGATCTCTGCACTCCTCCTCCCCCACGTCCTTATTATTTTTCCAAGAGAAAAACAGAGTGAATTTGAGGGTAATTACACATGTGCTTTATCCCTTATATACATCTCCATGCAAATACCAAATTTACATGATACTTTTACCTGATAATCCATCTGTGTTTCAATTTCTTTTTTTTTTTTTTTAAGATTTTATTTATTTATTTGACAGAGATCACAAGTAGGCAGAGGCAAGTAGAGAGGAGGAAGCAGGCTCCCTGCTGAGCAGAGAGCCCAATGTGGGGCTCGATCCCAGGACCCTGAGATGGTGACCTGAGCTGAAAGCAGAGGCCACCCAGGCGCCCCTGTGTTTCCATTTCAACAGCTGACACAGTGATGACCTTTATGGCTTTTTCTTTTTCTTTTTTATTTTTCTCCACTAGTACTAGATCCAGTTCAGGCTGGAATTAAATTTAGCGCAGGGAGGAGGTCAGTGAGAGATGGGCCTTGACTTTGTGCAGTGTCCGCTTGGGATTGGGAGGTGGTGCTGTGGAGGCACGTGATGGCTGTGCTTGTCCCGCAGTCTCCCGGTTACTGCTACGGATTCTGTGTCAAAGATTGTGTCCTCCGCAGCTGCCCTGCAAGGGCCACAACATTTTCATCTTGAACTTGAGGTTCAAAGCTGAAGGGGGACCCTCTGACTGACTGACCTCATGGACCTACAGGAATTCAGCCATCTGTGTTCTTCCGCTCGACACATCCGCTAGGGGGCGCGTGCTGGTCGTGGGGCTATTGAGCTACCAGAAAGTAGGGGATTAAGGCCCTCCGAACGCATGCGCAGAGAGCGAGCGCAGGCAGGATGGAGCATGCGCGGTCGCCTCAGAACGACTGGCCCTGAGTCAGGTATTGATGCTCCTGGGCAGTGGTGTGGATTCTGATCGAAGGTCCCAGTGAGCCCCCTGTGGGTGAGGTGGAGGCAGCTGCGCTGCCCAGCAGCCAGGGAAACACAGATGTCCCGTGGGGTAGGTGGAATATCTTCAGACAAGGAGTTTTGACTCAGTTGTCTTTAGTCTATTTTTCCCCTCGTGATATTCCTTTTAATTGGTAAAGGCAGGATGTTTTAAAAGTTCTGACAGTTGAGGAGTGTGGGTGTAGAATGTATAGCTCATTAGGTAGCTCAGCTCCGCGTTAGCGTTGGAAGGGTTTGTAACAGGTCACTGCTTTTGAAATTTTACAGCACTCTATATAATTTGGCACGCGGTGACAACACATGTATTTAGAAGTTGGTGAGGCTTTCCAAAGGAACTGTCACTGCTCCTGAGATGACCATTGTGTATGACTGGCACCTCTGTGCATAATTTCCCAAAAGCTTAATCCTCATTGTGACTTCTTTCTAAGACTCGTCAAATCAGTACCTCCTTCCTCTGTGTCTGGTTTCCCTCTTAGCGCTCCGATTTTATTTCTGTATTGTCTGTCTCTCCTCCTGGAGTGTGAACTCCAGGACAGTGATCTTATCTGTATGGTTAATTGCTGTATCCCCAGAATCTAGTCCCTAGTGTAGAACTTGGTAAACATTTGCTGAGTAAATTAATCATTAAGCAGAATAATCACAAATAAGCCTTCATTCCTCACTGACAGGCAATTGACTGGATGATCAGACACAAGGAATTGCTTCACCAGACTTTCCACCCATAGTCTCCTTGCCACTTACTTCCTACCTTTCTCTCTTTACTAAAATTGTCACAGATGTCCTCATTGGAGATAGTGGTACTTAGGGACAGTGTTGTTCTCCTAAGAAATAGGATAGATTTTAAGACATTTCGAAGTTGCCTATCATATAATGTCATAAGCCCACTTTATTTTTATTTCTCTTCAGACATCCATCACTTTTCATTCATTTATTTACATCACTGCATTCATGAAGCTTTCACTGTACTTTCTTTCAGAAAGTTCTCTGTGATGTCACTGTCCAGCCCTATCCACAGTGGCATCCTGAGTTACAGAGACCAGACACTCATGGCCTTCACTCTGGGCATATTCCTTATTTCTACAAGATGGGGTGCTTATATGTCAACATTATGGAACCATGGGTTTCTCCTTTTTCACTGCTTCCCACCGCGAGTCCCTCCCCTTACTACCCCTTATCCGCCAAGCCCATCAGCTAGCCCTTTTTGGCTTACTCTTTTCCTGATCATTTTTGGTTTCCATCTTCTTGTAAGAGGCACATCATCTCATTATAACACCCAGGTGTCATCTCCCAAAAGATGGGAGACAAGTCTGCAGTGTCAGCCATCCTCCTGGGATTCCTAGATGACCTGTCATCCTAAATACATGAAAGGAGTCTCTCTCTCTCCTCAGTGATTATGAATGATTGTGAGTTCTGATTAGACCTTCTTGTTCTTGATGTAGATCAGACTTTCCCAGGAACAATCTAGCCTATAACCAAGGAACTCTGCACCTGATAATTAGCAGTTAGAGGATAGTACCTTGTGGTATCATTATCTACGTGTGTCATTGAGTCATTGTGAGGTTTCTCACTTGATTCTGGCCATACCTTACATCTTGGGAAATACCCTGACCACTTACTGGGACTGGGCAATAGCAACAGTAGGCTCACACTTTCCCATTCAGGGGGTTTAATTGCCTGCTGGAGCCTGGGTGAAACTCAGTAAGAACAGATGGAGTCCAGCTATCTTCTTTCAGTTCCTTCTTCACAACCATTTTCTCTCTAAGGACCCAACATTTTTTTACTTCATATTCACCAGTTCTTGGTTTCTGGATATCCTATGTGGGTAAATATTTTTCCCTCTTATGTCTCGTGACCCCTTTAGAATGTTGGGTGATCCAAAACAGTCTCTTAGAAGATGGAAAATCAGACTCATGCAGCCAAATCGACTCATCCATATTTTGTAACTCAATGGTGGCCCTCTTTTTATGAAGTTATTTTCTATGACCACTAATTGGCCTTCACTGTTTTGGGTGCTGTGTGTAATTTTGGTTGAACTATTCACCTTATTTCCTCCCCAACATACACAGATTCATTCAAGAGCTATTCGTGAGTTCTCATCTGTTTTACACCCCATTCCAGGAGACACAGCAATGAACAAAACAGAACATTCTAGTTGGATGAGGTAGACAATAAACTGTAACATTTCAGGAAATATAAGTCCTCTGTAGAAACCCAAATCAGGAAGATCAGGAAGGAGTATATGTATGAGTATATGTGTCAGCAGACAGATACAAATTTAAATGGTGTAGCCAGGGAAGGCCTCACTGAGAAGATGGTATTTGAAGGAGGTGAAAAGGACAATAACCTGGGTTTCTGGGAGGAAGAGTGCTCCAGACAGAGAGCACAGCATGTGTAAAGAAAGGCCTAGAGTGAAAGTATGTATATGCTTCACTAGAAAGACTCACAGAACTCAGCAAAAGATGATATTTACAGTTATAGTTTATGGCTACAAAAAGATACAGATTAAAATCAGCAGTGAGGAAAGGGGCTAGAGTGGAGTCCAGGAGAACCAGGCAGAGCTTCTGGTTGTCTTCTCCCAGTGGAGTTGTATGGAAAGCATTCCCCCCCCCCCCCAGCAACAATGTGTGACAATATGCACAGAATATTCTCAGCTAGGGCAGCTTATCCAAGACTTGACGTCCAGACTTTTCACTGGAGATTGGCCAAGTAGACAGACTGACCATCTGCATGGTTGACCTTGGTGTTTAGCCCGTGTGGAGGATGAGCTGATTCCCAGTGGCCCAAGGTCCCCACTGTAAACCGCGTATTTATCATAGACCATCAGGCATGGCCCAAGGCTTCCAGTCAAACAAAGACATTCCTGTTGGGTAGAACATTCCAAGGGCATAGCGGTTACCTCCCAGGAGCCAGGGGCAAAGGGCCAATGCTTCCTTTGATCATGCTTAATACTTTTCTGCACAGAAGCCAAGTTATGCTGGTCTTTGTAGGTCATTTAAAAGATGTGGGCTTCTAAAACTGGTGCAGCCACTGTTGAAAATGGTACAGAGATTCCTCAAAGTGTTAAAAATAGAACTACCCTCTAATCCAATAATTGAACTACTGGGTAGTCATCCCCAAAATACAAAAACACAAATTCAAAGCAACACATGCAACAATCCTATGATTATTGCAGTACTATTTACCATAGCCAAATTATGGAAGCAACCCAGTTGTCCATCAATAGATGAATGGATAAAGAAGAAGGTGTGTGTGTGTATAATTTGTTATTATTATTCAGCCATAAAAAGGAATGAAATCTTGCCATTTGCAATGACATGGATGGAACTAGAGAATATAATGCTAAATGAAATAAGTCAGAGAAAGACAAACTACCATGTGATTTTACTCATATGTGAAATTTAAGAAACAAAACACATGAGCAAAGGATAAAGAGAGAAAGACAAACCAAGAAACAGACTCTTAATTATACAGAACAAAGTGATGGTTATCAGAGGGGAGGAAGCTGGGGAGATGTATGAAATAGGTGATGGGGATTAAGGAGTGCAGTTGTGATGAGCATGGCAGTACATGGAATCACTGGATCACTATATTGCACACCTGAAACTAATGTAACACAGCATGTTAACCATACTGAAGTTAAAATTAAAAAAAAAAAAAAAGATGTTGGGTTCTAGTCCCAGTGACAGAAAAGATTTTGGAGAGTATTAAACAGGAGAGTTACAGATTTATTTCTTAACAGGGTCATCATGGAATGAATAACAGTATCACTCCAACAGCTAAGCTGGAGAACAGACTTAAAGTTAGAAGTAGGATTACTGATTAGCAAGTTATTGTAATGGTCCAGACAAGAGGTAACAATAGCTTGACCCAGCGTGGAAATGGATCGATTTTAAGAGCAGAGTTAAGAGCATTACAAATTGGGTGTAATGCGTGATAAAAGGATATAATCCAAAGATAACTTCAAGTTTCTTCGTTTAGGAAATTGGGACAGTTAAATGAAAGGAGTAAGATTTCAGAGGAGATCTTATGGGAAGAAGAGTAGGAGCGTGGCTTGCAGACATGAGACATCAAAACGCCTATTAAACCACAAAGGGAAAATGTCAAGTAGACAAGAGTCTGGAGTTCACAGGAGAGTTCTGGGCTGGAGATTTATATTTAGGATATGAAGATATAAGTCTTGAAATCATCCATCTAGCTTGAGAGTATAAAGCCATGAGACTAGCACAGCAGGCTCTCCAACACTAGGAGGTGGGAGAGATGATGAGGAGATAGCAAAAGAGACTGAGGGTGAGCACTCAGAAAGGTAGGAGAGCCATGGGAGAGTGTTGTGTCAGGAGCTAACTGAGAGGTAGGGGGATTGACTGTTAAATGTTGCTGATGGATCAAACAGGATGAGGATGAAGAATAGACCATTGGAGTTGGGAACATATAGATCACTATTAACCTTAGCAAGAGCAGAGAAATACCGACTTTCCTTTATATACAGAGATCTACTTAATAGAAGAAAGCAAAGACCCATGTGCATATGTAGGAAAAATTTGAAAGTTAATTCTGAACTCCTAGTTAACTACCATCCACTGAGCAGCATCTCTGGATTTCCTCCTACCGGGAACATAGAGAAAAATATAAAAAACTGTAGCTGAAAACTTAAATTAGCCCAACTTGGGGCCAGACTGTAGAAGGATTTTCTACCGATGATATTTATAAAGCCAGATTATTCAAAACAATGCTCAGAGAGTTATCCATGCTTGCCTCATGAACCAGAGCTTCTTGCTTCCAGAGGGGGAAGGTAAGGAGACACCATGCCCTTACCCTCTGACTTTGGTACTTCCTTCATTTTGACATCTGGAGATTTCCCTTTCTTGGTTTTAAACTTGCATATACATTTATTTTGTTACATTTTATTCAACAATTCTACTTGGATGGAGGGTATATGTGTATGTAGAATGTTCCACATCTTTTAAATCTTTCATATTTGACTTCAAGTTCATTTTTTAAATCAGAACAAATAGATATTATACTTACAATCATAGTGGACCCAATTGCAGTTTTTAAAAGCATTGCATAAAGAATAGAAGGAAAAACAACCGAATAGTAGCAGTTGTTATATATATATTTTTAAAGATTTTATTTATTTGTCAGAGAGAGTGAGCACAGGCAGACAGAGTGGGAGGCAGAGGCAGAGGGAGAAGCAGGCTTCCTGCTGAGCAAGGAGCCCGATGTGGGACTCGATCCCAGGACACTGGGATCATGACCCAAGCCGAAGGCAGCTGCTTAACCAACTGAGCCACCCAGGCATCCCAGCAGTTGTTATTTTTAAGTGAAAGGAATGTGGACAATTTTTTTCCCCTTCCTCTACTCCCAATTTCCAAATATGTGTGAGTTACTATAATAAAAGGGAGGAAAATTGAAATTAAAATTAGGTTTAAAATATTTAAGATATATGCTTTTGAAGTTCTTTTTTTGTTGAGATACCTCAGATCCAAAACAAGCACTGGAATTCATCAGTCTGATTTCTAGTGAAGTTTACAGAAAAAGACTCTTGTTCTGAATTTAACCTGAAGAAGAGTTGGGGCTTTTATGTAGGTAAGAAATCGAAATGCCGGGCGCCTGGGCGGCTCAGAGGGTTAAGGCCTCTGCCTTCGGCTCAGGTCATGATCCCAGGGTCCTGGGATCAAGCCCCGCATCGGGCTCTCTACTCAGCAAGGAGCCTGCTTCCTCCTCTCTCTCTGCCTGCCTCTCTGCCTACTTGTGATCCCTGTCTGTCAAATAAATAAAATCTTAAAAAAAAAAAAAAAGAAATCGAAATGCATTCTATTAAAATGCTTCTATCTTAAGGATAACCTTGAATAGCATAGACCATCTCTACCAGATGTATATATATTAATATATTTTATACATATATATGTATGTATGTATATTGCAAACAACAGAAAAACAAACCAGGTTAAGTAATAACCTGGCTGGTACACGTAACTAAAAAATCCAGAGGTAGGGAAAACTTCAGGAAAGGGTAGATTTAAGGTTCAACCATTGTGCCAGGACCTGGTCTCTCTGTCTGCACCTGTGTCTCTTTCTGGCAACAACCCCACTCTCAGCTCCATATGATGGGTCTGAGGCAGCTTCAAGATGGCTGACAAAATTCGAATTCACTTCCAGAAGGAAGAAAGAAAGAAGGAGCTTTCTTCTTTGAGAATTTCCATCTTCTTATTGAGCCCCTTGATTCGATTGGCCACTTCTGGACCATTGACCATATCTAGCAACGAGAGATGCTGATTGACTCCTGTAGCTTGGGGCTCAACCCCTCCTCAATTACCTGGCTGAGAAGGAAGAAGCAGAATACTCTTGATATGAAAAAAGGGGAGTGAGTTACTGGGAAGCAACCTAGGTATGTTGACCGTACTCTCTAATGATCACATCTGGAGGGAATGGATGTATCATGGCAAAGAACTCATGGTAGTAAAATTACAGTTGGTCAATCATCTGAAAATTAGGAATGAGGCTACTCCACTATTAACCAGTCGGTGTGCTGTCTACATTCCTTGGGCTTTGGGTTTGATTCTTGGTTCTTCTCTTGATCTAAAATCCTCTGACTTTTCATGTGTAGAGGATATTTTCCTCTATTAGTATACATTCCGAATAGCTTATGTTACTTAATCACGTGACTAAAATAAGCAGAAATCTCACTTAACTAAAGGTAAGAAGGGAAACACTGGCTTTAAATGCTATTTAATTTGGCATGGAAAGTAATGTATTTTTAATAAGGAACACATTAAAAACTCATAAAATGTTTTATTTATAAGGTGGTTAGCCTCCCCCTCCATTGCCCTAATAAATATTGTTAAGTTCCATCAACTGTGCAGTAAGTGCAATTATACAAACGCCCTGTTTCGTTTTGTGTCTGATTGTAGTAGTTCTCCCTCCACACACACATTCTGTATGCAAAGACTAAGTGCATAGGATTTTGGAATCTGAGGAGATATTAGAGATCATTTAATACCTCCCCCTTTCCCTTGAGTAATTTTACAAAAAAGTTTTCTAAGGCCTAGGAAGTTAAACAATCTGCTAGCTATCGCATAGATGGTTTGCCAAGTTCTGGTTAAGAATTTTTTAAAGAGGATTTTTAAAAAAGATTTTATTTATGCAAGAGAGATAGAGAGAGCATGAGTGGGGAGAAGAGGGAGAGGACGTCTCCCCATGAGCAGGGAGCCTGATGTGGGACTCGATCCCAGGACCCCGGGATCATGACCTGAGTTGAAGGCACACACTTAACCAACTGAGCCACCCAGGTGCCTCTTTAGTTAAGAATTTAACCAGAGGCTTTTGATTTATCAACTTACTCTTTTCACAACAGAATTGTTCAAATTAACAAAAATTGGCTGAATACCAGCTGTGCCCTGGGAAGTATGTCAATCACTGAGCTCACAACAGGAGAGACATGGTTCCTGGCTTTAAGCAACCCCAAGAGCAGTCCAGTAGCGGGAAGAACAAGGTCAACCAGATAGTTTGGCAGGATGCATGCAATATTGCTACTTAAGACATAGCCATAATGTAGTAGAGCAAGTGATAAAAGCTACTTTGAGAGTCAGAGATGACTTTGAAGGGTTGGTGATTCATCTGCAGGGTTTTGTAGGATGAATAGGACTTGATGATCAGTCTAAGACTGTTAGAGCATTTAGTGTAAAGGGAATGAATATCTGAAGGTCCAGAGATGATGGTTATAAAAACAAGTTTTGGAGACAGATATGAATAGAATGCTGGTTCTAAAATCCTATGGGATTTTACTAATGAAAAAATAAAATAAATAAAATTTTGATTTAAAAAATAAATTCAGTAAACCGAATAGATGGCTTACATTCTTTATGCATTCAACACATTTATTTTTTCATTAGTAAAATCCCATAGGATTGTGGAGATTAAATAACATTACAACTACAAGGCACCTAACATAGTAGGAACCCAGGAGCAGGTGACCCCTCCTCTCCATTGTCCTCCTCCTCCTTCTCTTCCCTCTTTGCTCCCCTCAAACCTTCCTGGTGAGGGGAGCACCGGAAGAAGCATCTAAGAGGCAGGAATGGAAGATCACTGGAGGAACTGGTCATGAAAACCGTTGAAGGATTTATAGGTAAGAAGCGATGAGATTCAATTTGTATCCTAAGAAGATATTTGTGGGGAAGCGGTGCATAGGAAGCTGCTAGAGAGCTAGTTGGCTAATGCCGGGGAGAGGCCTGGGCCCAGCAGTGTGGGTAGTGGAACTGAAAGGAGAAGAAAGCACGGATGGAGTGTTCGGCAGCTTCCTCGAGAGCAGGTTGTGTGCAGGATACCTTCGCTCGCTGCATTCTGGTCTTCTTTTCCACCCGTACGTCAGAGTTCCTGTGGTAGGGAAAATGCTCGCTGATGTGGTACGGTCCTGGGGTCTGGCCCTCCGGCTTCAGGAAGGAGGCGGAAGGACACAGCTGCAGCAGCTGCTGTTGCCCGCGGCTCTTGTCTCAGAAGTGCTTCTGCAGAATCTCTTAAATCATCCACGTTCTCATTCACGTGGAAAGGCTCAGAAAGAGCCACTGCACTAGCAGATCTTTCTCTCCTTCCTGACTTGAAATCGGCTCCTAAAGCCACGACACTCCTGAGGCAACGATGTCTTTACTGTAATTTGGTAGCTCACATTAACCTCAAATGTGTCAAGTTCAAGCAGCTCCAGACTGTCCTGTAAGGTTGGCCAGGGCTTTTGACAGACAGCGGCGGGCCCCAGGGCATGCAGGGCTGTCCCCAATGAGCGAGCCTTCACCCAGCCCCTCAGAACAACTGCATTCCCCCCATCGCTTACCTTCTACTTCCCTTTTAAAGCCCCGTGACCTTTACTCCATGCTTTTCTTTCTTGCTTCACAGTAGTTTTAATGGCCCTTTTACTGATGACCAAACTGAAAGATGGAGTAATTTGTTCACACACACACCTCAACCCCTCCCTGCCGTGCCCCCAGGGCTGATATCAAGAGAAGGAGTTAATCTGACTTCTGACCTCCTAACTTGGGTGTGCTGGGCTCTGGTCAGAGGGCAGTTCTCCCCCCACCCCAACTCCCATTTTATGCTGATTTTAGATCCAGCTAGTATTGCATTTTTGTTAATATTTTCCTTTTGAATATAAATAATAATCTATACATTTTGCAAATGTTTGAATTCTACCCACATATGGGTTTCTGCATAATCTGTGAAAGCTGGTCCTCATGAGCAAAAACATTAGCACTTCACACTTTTCCTAAGATGATTGGTCCTTGATTTAAATATCCACAAAATATCTATATATGTGAGCCCAGATGAAAATGAGTGAATTATCAGTAAGGTATTTCAACGTTCATCTGTTAAAATAATTGTGTTTTGGCTGCCTATGTTGAATAAAAAAATTACCTAATTTTTTAAGATATGACATGCTTTTGATTCAGATAATGAAAGCATTCCAAGAATTCACAAAACCTCAGAACAAATATTTAGAATGCTGTGTGTGAGATAGCTGATTTGCAGTGTTGGGCGCATGAAAGAAGCCTTTGAAAAACTCACGTCTAAAGTACTTTCATCATTTGAAATAACAAAGTGGCTCTCCAAACATCACTGAGGCCAAACTGAATCTGCTGAGTATTTAGGATATATTTATACCAGATATTTTTAAGCAAGGAAGACAGTACAAATAGCAGAAATTGTATACTATACCTGTTTATTTTTGTGTATTACATAAATTGGCTATTTCTTGTAATTCTAGGCCTATTAATTATGCAACCAATCAACTAATAATTTTGACCACCTGCTACATGTAAATTATTATGCTAGACGCTAATAAGGCTAACTAGCTCTCAAAACTTCCCATCAGCTGCCTTTAATCTCTTTCCTTCTGACTGTCTAGAGAGAATCAATGTCTTCTTTTCATTGTACATTTACCTGAGTCTTTGGCATGTTAGAGTCAAGTTGAAGAGAATCACAGATGTTATTAAGACATGGAGTCTCTTTCTTGAAAAAGATAAGGTAGTCGCTAATATCTCTCACAGACATATGGTATCTGTGAAGTTCCTTCAGATCATTTGTGCTGGTGACTCCAAGTGAGGCCATTTGCCAGCCAGTACCATGACATCATTAGTAACTATTAGCCTTGGATTAAACAAAAGCCCCCTAAAGAGCTTGACCTTGGGAGAGTCAGGGAGTCTGCCTGCTCCTTTGGCTCTAAATGAGTAAAAACAACTCTCCATCTCCTTCCTTTGATTAGTTGCTTGAAACTAAACCAAAGAAAGGGAAAATCTCCATTGGCATTTGTTTAAGATAGAAATATGATCAGAAAAACAAGGAAAACCATTCTACAAAGTCAATTAGGTAATTCACAAAACTAAGATGTTCTAAAGTTAGCAACAAATTGCAGAAGAAATACACAGGTAGTTTCAAAAACTTCTAATACTTAAGTTTAGATATGGTTTATTCAATAGCTTTTGAAAACAGGACTCATACTAGACTATCCTATATGGTCGCCACTAGTTATGTGCGGCTATTTAAATTAAAGGTAATTAACATTAAATTAAATTAGAATTTAGCTTCTCGGTAGCATTAACCACATTCCAAGCGCTCAATATCCACACAAGGCTAGTCACTACTGTATTGTACAGTGAAGACAGAATGTTTCCATCATCCTGTTGAATAGCCCTGTAGTAAAAGATCAACCCAAGACAAGAATCTTTACTTTTACAGATTGACTTTTCAGGTTTTCAAATGAACTATGGCATAAAAAAAATTCTGCATAGTTCCTTTACCTGGAACAAGTCAAATAGTGGAGGCTCTGGTCAACCACTCTGTCAACCTCATGGTGAAAGTGTAGCTATAGTGAGTACCAAGTATGAAACGACTACCTGGCAGTGGAATTGATTTAGTAACTTGTAAATAAAACTCTGCTAGGGAGAAGTCCGAGTGTACCTCATGGGACAAAGAGCATTTTCCATATGCTATTCTGCATGTCCAGTTATTTTTCAAGTCGGTGAGAACCATTATTTGGTCCGGGTGATTAAATTACCACAATGAGCAGATTCCTGGCACCAGCTACTCCCTCTGCTTAGGGAAAGAGAAACAGGAATTTTGTCTGTATTTGTATCAGTTCAAATGCAGCCATAACTTTTTTGCTGGGTGTAGACACTTAAATGAAGAAGGACTTTTAATTCAACTCCATCTTGTTATTTCATTACCCTTTTTGCAGCAGAGGCAAACTTTGTACAGAATTATGAATCAAGGCCAATGTTGCATGGATGCCATGGTACAAAGATTCATTTAGTGTGCACACAAGCTTATGACCTACAAGGTGATTCATCACTTGTTATCCTGTCCTCCAGCGGAGAGTTGGGTGCTGGTGCATACTAATGTGCAGAAGTCAATGCCAGACGTTGAGCCTGCCGAGTCTTGCATATTATCCTCCTCCCATCTAACTGATTCTCAACTGTTGGCTACAGAGAGGGCTGCCTTTCAAAATCAATTACATAAATACAGTGAATTAATTTTGGAAAGTGGTGAAGTATGAAGTATGGCTTGCCCACGTCTCCATTGGCCGTTGACACTGTGCCCAACACCAGGGCTCAGATGTGCCTGGGTGAGAGAGGCAGGAAGCAAGAGGAGCCCTAGAAGAGAAGAGAGCGCTGTGGTTTTCACAGTGTCATCACGTGTTATTTCTCACTTGATCCTCACATCATTCCGCGCAGAAGGAGGCAAGGTTTAGGTGTCACAAATGAGATGGCTCTCTTTAGAAGAATTGATCATTTTTCCACCTGCGTCGCATTGGCTCTGTTCCTCCCCATATGCCTCTGCTTGTAACCATTTGTATACATGATCATCTCTCTCATTAGACCTGAAGGTACCTGGAGGGGGAATCTCGATGTTCTCATTCATCTTGTTTTCCTGGCATCTAGCATGATGCCTGGTGTCTGAGTTTATTTGCCTGGGAGAAGAAAGGTGAATGTGACACAAAAAATCTGTAAAGGGGTTATGGGGTTTTCTGAGGGACAAATTATTATGCTGGATTTGTTGCTCAGGGCGTTTGCTCTGTCTGGGTTCAAGAAGATGTTGCCCATCTGGGTCACACAGTCCCCAGGGATGGGTGGAGTTGGATCTCGGACTGGAGTCTCCATTTGCAGTACCTTTTTCACTAAAACTTTCTGTTGGTTGTATACCACTGACTTTGAGGCATTCCATCCTTCTTTGGAGCTAGCCCAGAAAAGGGAGAATGAATTTTACCTGCATACTGAATAGAAAGAGATTACATAGGCTTATGTAGGAAGAATTAAAAAGCTATACCACTGTTCCTGGGGGGATGATGTCTAACAGACTTTTAATGTGAAAGGAGACCTCATGAGAACAGATATGGGACCACTGCATTCTACCATAAGCTGGACGCAGGCATGTGGTATTGGGTGTGGTCAGTGGTGGGTGCAGGCAACCAAAGGTCTTGGTCTAAGACCAAGCAGAACTTAGGTGAGCAGAATAGAGAGATTGAAGAGGCAGCTGTCTTCTAATCTGAAGGATTTCGTGTTTTATATTTGGAATCAACACTCCTTACTAAGCAAATCCATTGTGAAGTTTCCTCTAGTGACAAACCTTGTGTCTCCTTCAAAGAGCTTTTAGGCTATATCCACCTTTCTTCTTCTGAGCAAGTGATGTTTTATTATATTTTATGTTTTTATTTAAATTTATCTCTAATATTACTTGATATTTATGGTTTAATTTCATTTTGTACTTCTGAGCTCTCCTCGTTTTCAAATGTAAATGGCTCGTTCTCATTTTGGATACCATTTTGAATTGTGAGGAACCAGGATCTGTTCACTGTGTTCACACAAAGCCTCCCCTCTGGGTGGCACAGGGGCTTCCGGAAGGTATGTGAAGGGTTCTTCAGATGCACTCATGTGCAGAAGGAAGCCTGTTGCAGTTTTGGGAACTGAGATGTGGGAATCAGTCAGCTTCTGGCTGGAGTTTATGTCCCTCATTTTCCCCCCACATGCAGATGTTTGGTGAACATGCATGTATCATAAGAGAAAGAGGGATGTGACCTTGCTTGAAGTGGAGATAATATGCCAAGAGAAACTGCAGAAGAAATGAGAAAAGTGTAATATTGCAGATAATATGCTGGTCTTTACTTTTAAGCGCAGTATCAGAATAATTCTCAGTGTTATTGGTGTGGACGAAGGTAGAGAGGAGGTGGCGCACATTTCCTGCCTTGAAGTCCCATGGTCTATGGAAGCCCACACTCAGTTTTTTGTACATTCAGAGGCATTGGAGGTCTTAGCCTTTGATAGGTAGGGAGGGTGGGGAAAGGGTTGGGGGACAAGTTGAGCAGAGGACACATGTGAAAACAAATAGTAATGTGGGGATCTTTATTTTATTTTTTAATATTATTTTATTTATTTGAGAGAGAAAGGGAGAGAGAGCACGAGGTGTGGGGAGAGGCAGCGGAAGAGGGAGAAGTAAACTCCCTGCTGAGCAGGGAGCCAGACATGTGGCTCCATCCCAGGACCCTAGGATCATGACCTGAGCTAAAGGCAGATGCTCAACTGTCTGAGCCACCCAGACACCCCGGAGTAAGGACCTTTAAAGAAACTGTGTGATGGAACTAAAGGGGCAATAGCAGAGTGAGATTAAAAAGTATCAGGTAACCCCAAAATAAATAATGTCAACAGATTGTTTTATCACTGTACTAGAAAAATGTAAAATTACATGGCTGTAAGTAGGCAATAATATCGTGTATGTAAAAACAACCCTAATTAATGATAGTCAGTGAGATCCTCGTGCCTCTCCCGTGGTTTTAAATCTGCTAACAGGCTTTCAAATCTCATGTACTAGCTGTTTGCAAATAATTTCCTAGCTTTTGTGGTAACTGCATTATTGCACAGATATCCTTTCCAGCTAAATGTGTAGTGGAGATAGAGTGAATGTGTAGAGTGGAATAATTTGGTCAATAATTTTATGACAAGGTCTTTATTCCATTTAAGCTCCTCTCTTCCTATTAAAGTTCTCCCAGAAGATTGGGGTTTTGGTGTAACTTCTTCTAAAGACTTATTGGGATTTTTATGAACCTCTTTATATTTGCAGTGCTTTAGCATGGCAGGATATTTGGGAGCCATCCCGGACATGGGCACTTCCTCTTTGTGATGGACTGTCCCTGCAGGACAGTGTGACTGGCATGCCCCAGGCAGTCTGGGGACCCTACTCTGACCCCAAAAGGGCAAAGAGTCCATGGGACCCAAGGGATGGATCCATCCAGCACAGCCCTTTCTGGACCATCCTCTCTGCAGACCTAGAATTCTAGCATTCCCTACCCAAAGGGCCTGCACAACACTTCTTAATTCCATGACTCTGATGAATATCCTCCTTCATTTGTCATTACTTTTCCAGTTGAAATAAGGCAAGCAATGAGTGTTCTAGGAAACATTTTTATACTATATAATATGAAACAATTTTACATGATATTATTGTACCATATTAAGTTGATTTATATACACTTAAATCATTACATTCTCCATTTGTATCTAATAGTACCCTAGACATCAATAAGCCCCTACAGCAACATTTTGTAAGGAGCGATACTTCCTTAATGCCTTGGCTAGAGTCAGAATCTTGAGTGCACCAGAGGAGTGACAAATAAAGTTCATTCAACCTCAATATCTTCATCTTGAAGGGTTGGGCTAGGACCCAAGGAAGACGGCAAAAGAATTAATTGAAAATGCTTGAACTCACTCTATATAACGAAAACCACAGGCAGTGATTTTAAGCCTAGCTATATACAATAAATACATGATGTTCTGTCCTTTTTCAAGAAGGACCTGGTAAAACCCTTAGTCTGGGCAGATTAAGAATAGTTTCTGTTCTTATTCTGTTTGGAATTTCCTTCTTGAGTTGTTCTTGCTACATGGAATATTTGAATATTTCTAATTTTTATTTCAAAGTTCATTTTAAGCGGTGTCCTTACCAATCACATTTCCAAAGAGGCCCCTTTTCCTTCTACTGCCGAGGATACTCATCCCAAGAATGGATTCCCTCTGGTTTTGCAAGGCCCCAGCCTCCTATTTCTCTTGGGTTTGAGCATATTGTGTGTTCTGATCAGCTATATCTCTTCTCCAAACTGGGGTGAAGAGAGGAATTGCACACGATGCTCTCTGGGAGTGATCCGGGGAAAGCATGGCTGCTAGGATACTCCCTGAGTCATGGTTCAGAGATGACTGCAGTCTATCTGCTCAGAGTTTCTGTGCTCACCCAATTATGCTTTCTTTCCCTTTGTGAGATCTACATGATGACACAATTTTATAGTTGGCTAAATATGTTGCTTCGGGCCATTTCTATTGAGTCTGGGCATCAGAAATTTAACACAGCAACACATACACAAATTAGTTTCCACTTCTATCATTTTGACCTATGACTCCCTTTCCAGGAACATCATTGTAAGAGCAAGAATGGTCTATATTGGTTTCTCTTCCCTATAAATGTTGTTGAAGGGTAGCTTTCTTGAAGAATTCTAATCCATATGAGTACATTTTAAATAGAAATTTCTCCCCACTGGTCCCTTGTCTACAGAAAAATTAGCACAGACTATAAAGCAGAATGCCTGAAAGGATCTCCTTGAAGGAAATGGGCTAGCAAGAGGGGAAGAGATTTATACTTTTCATTTAGTGGCAATACTCATTCTATGCAATTTTATCTCATTAGCTCTCTAAAGGACAAGAATGTGAAATATGTCCTCCCTGAAGACAGTTCTTTATCTTTGCCTAACATTTTCTGCTTTGAATAAACTAATCTCAGGGAAGAGTCCAATGTGTATGTACTCGTGCTCTGAGAGTTTATTTCAAGGGCTCTACATGTTCTCTACACCCTCCAAAGAGCTGAAACACCACAGAGCCTGCAGTCATTATGTACATAAACAATTATCCCCTCTGGACAGTTTCTGAAAATTCCTTTTGAAATCAATGACAGGAATGCTCAATTGGTGGATTCCATTTTGAAAGCTTCCTTAAAAATCACAGACTGCTCTGAGGTCTTCGTATTGTTCAATTTGAACAAGTGTTAAGAGATTCCTGGGAGTATAATGTATTTGAGAATGTATGTGCCAGGCAAGGAGGTTCTTTAAGAAGAAATCTTTTCACAAACATTTTCAAAGTGCATTTCAGCTTAACCTGGACACACTAGCCTGGGTTTTGTACTTCTTGACAATATGTTCAGTACATAGAATTTTAAAAGTATGTATATACAGGATTCAAAGAAAATTAGAAAATGATCCTTGAACTAGGACCAAGATGAGCATTTGATGCCCAGTAGATTCACATAAACCTGGCATTTTTCTTAGTATCTGTATTCATCAGAAGTTGTTATTAAAACAGATACTGTGAGCAAACACCCTCTAATTCCCTCTGGTGGGGTGTGACAGTCAGGGAGAGTTTCATAACAAGTTCCAAGCATTCTCCTGTTACATAATTCAAGCAGAATTCTTGACAAGGGAATTAAGGATGGTAATGTGGTTGATCACTGTTATCTAGGTCAGTGGTCAGTGGCCAGTGGTCTCCGAGGGAAGATAGGATCCTTTCCAGGTAAACTGATGCAGTCATTGTGAAGTCATATAGGAAGACAAAACAAGGAGATAAGAACCCCAGGCCAAAGGACTGAAGTAGGAGCTGGAAAGTCCTCAGGCTGATATCAGAGGCTGGGAATACTCCCTGAGCTTGCTCTACTAGCCATGGAAGGGGCTCTGGCATCTGACGCCTTTCAAGATAAGGTGGTTCTAAGCTAGCTAGCTCCATACTACTTTACTGGTGCCTTTGGGTGTAAAATCTGTCATGGGCAGATTCTTACAGAAAATGTTTTGGAAGTTTTATTCACTGATGTTCCTTAAATATTTTGTTGCTGGAAAAAGACACGTTAGGGCTCATCAAGAACACCTGACAAATGTTGTCTAGCAAGTGTTCCTTCTCTGGAAGGAAAGAAAAGGAAGAAGATCTGAATGTCAGATGCTTCAATCTGCTATTGTTAACTTGTAAGAGGGGAGAGGACCTGGTTCTATGACTGGTGGTAAAATCCGTCTGTTCAGTATAAATGGACTCAGCACTTTTCTTACAGTGAGTCTGCTGTGTGTTAAGAGCACAGCCCTGATTTCACTGTGGGGGCAACGGAACTGTTATCAGGATGGCTGATGAGTTGGCCAAAGTATTTCTGAAATGAGACTGGTGGGGGGCATTGCAGAGCAACGGGAGAAGAGAAGGGAAAAAGGGAAGAAAAAAATTCATCCTCTGGAAGGGGGACTCTTCCTTCCTTGTTTTAACCAATTAAAAATATTAAAAACACCAGAAATGGGTAATAAGAACAATTATTACCCAGTGATCAGTAAGAAAAAAAAAAGGCATAACCCGTCTGGGTTTACTTCTAGCTCTGAGTCAAGTTCCTGAGTCAAGTCTCTTGAGTCTCTAGAGACCTTGGTTTCCTCCATCTTTAAATGAGAGAATTAACTCCAAAGTCTTATTTAGTATTAGCACTCTATGTAGCTGACAGAAGTGCAGCAAATCATATGTGGTGGTTAGTTTTAATGTGTCATCTTCAGAGGGCCAGGGAATGCCCAGCCATTTTAAACAAACAGTATTCTGGGTGTGTCTAGGAGTGTGTTTCTGGCAGAAATTAGCATTTGAGCCTGTAGACTGAGTAAAGCAGATTGCCCTCCCCAGTGTGAGAGGATAGCATGCAAGCATTTGAGGGCCTGAATAGAAAAGGCAGAGGAAGGAGAATTTGCTGCCTGCCTGAGTGCTCAGAGGAGGTATTGGCTTTCTGTTCTTAGGCTGGGACTTACACCATCAGCTCCCCTGGTCCTTGGGCTTGCGGATTTGGACTAGAACTCCGCCATTGCCTTTCCTGGGTCACCAGGCTTGCAGATGACAGATGGTAGAACTCAGCCTCCATAATAGTATAAAACATTTCCTTATCATAAATCTCTCCTTCTCCGGAGGACCCTAACTGTTACATTGTCCATTTGGGAGCAAAGATTTTGCTCAAGTCTAACCTTCTTGTCTTGTCATTTCACTGAACATAATTTTAGGAACTCAGTTCTTGGTATTTTCTATCCTTGGTCCCTTCAAGGAATCTTCATTTTTAATGGTTTGTTTCCAGGCAGGAATTAGAAAGATTCTGTGGCTGATGGTACTACATGCAGGGTTTATGAGGAGGAGCTGCTTTTCACAGCTGGTCCCTTGATGAGAATTCAGCAGGAGGGGCTCTTTGGCTGTGTGGACAGCTGGCAGAGGGTAACTCATCAGCAGGACCCATGGCACTCAGCAAAACAAAATACTCTTCTCCCAGTAGAGAATGGCCTGTTCCTTTACCCATTAAGAAATGGGATGAGCCCTTCTCTGACACCTTGATTATTTCACATTTAGTCAGAGTATCAACATATAGAATCAGCATAAAATCAAAGGAGAGTATCCTCATACAGTCAAAGGAGATCAGAAACCCATAATATCTGCCAAATCCTTCTTCAGGCATGTTTCCTTAAAGCGACTGGATGCCCCTAAATGTCAGTGGTGGGTGGGGTCCAGAAGGGCTGAAGGAACTGGTATTTAGCAAGTGTGGTCACTTCTTCTGGCCCTTCCACAGCAGCCCAGGGAGAGCAGAAGGCGCAGAGCCACAGATGCAGGGAGTATACTGGGTGCGCTGGGTACGAGTGCAGAGAGGTACTGGGAAGCCCAGTACCTCACGGGCAGCCCGTGAGGGGGGCGTCCTGTCAATGAGCTCTCCTCTCTAGAAGACATGCCAGCTTGCAGCTAACTCTGCCAGATACTAGAGATCCAACTCCCCTTCAAGATGCTAGTGGAATCCTTCAAGGCAACTTTGGCTGTCACGTGACTTATTTATTTACTTACTTACTTAAACTATTCTTTTGATGGAGGATGCCCCAGGGCTTCCAGTGGTCTCTGCCAAGTGATGAGCTTATAAGGCTTCTGATCTGTTGCAGTGGCTTTGGATTTATACCTTTCAGGAATGTCATTAAAGGAAAACAGGGGTGCTGCAGGTTTTTGAGGCCCACCTGCCTCCTGTTTTCACACACTTTCCTCTGTGGAGCTGTCCCACTTCCTCTGTGTATGGGGCCCATTTGGTTCCTCTGCCTCCTCCCCAGCCTTCACATCTGCTTACAGCAACTCCGCAGCCCTTTGGAAGCAGCATGATGACTTCATCTCCATTACATGTGATCACAATTTTATGTTGTTTCTTCATGGGCATTTGATTTGAAGAGGACAAAAATCCATTAATGTGCAAGATTTCAGGCGAAAGACTCTGAGTATGCCAAGGGGCTCTTACAGAATAGGGCTTATATGACATCCTTCAAATGACACTATGTAGGCTTTCTAACTCCCAGTCATATGTAGCTGGTCCTACCTCACTCTACCCAGGGATTTTGTAGAATTGCCTGGGAAATGGGCAGTGCAAATTTAAACCTAGGATTCTTAAATATTTTGGATGGTGGATCTTTTGAACCATCTCCTCCCCTGCTAAAGGTACATATGCACACATATCTAAGTTTTACATATAATGTGAGATGGGTCATCACACTCCCTAGAGCTCATTTTGGGATTCTGGGATTAGAGAAAACTTGATATTTGGAGTAAGGAGAGTTGGATGAGGGGTTCCACTATGACCTTAGACAAGTTCTTTGCATTTCTGTAGATGATAACAAAGTCTTGGGCCGTGCCAATAGTTCTTAACTAGGAAAAGTGCTGCAGGCATATTTCATCCCTGATACCCACCCAGAACGTATCTAATCTGGGGGACAAGAGAATGCTATTTTGAAAACTATGCCCAACTGAGCTGATACGCCCCTAATGGGGTTGAGAATGCTGAGGTACCCACCTAATCAACCAAAGGACCTCTAGCTCCAGTGTTCATGATTCTGAGGTTTTGCTCTAGAGAGTCTATTCCACAAAGTTGAGAGGCTATTCTTCCAAATACTAGTGGGAAGACAAGGGGGTATAGCACAGTGGAAAAGGCCAGAAGCTTAACTTTCCCCTTCTTATTTCTGTCCCATTATTTAATGGACCAAAGTGGTAGGAAGGGAGCAAAACACTTCTAGAATTCTCTTTCTTTTCTTGAATTGGGAAAGGATTTGTCTATTCAATCTTGAGAGGATAGAGAATCTAGTTTGTTTTTTTTGAAAGCCTATGTACTTGACATATTTTAGATCCAGAATAAATGTTTTTGACTAAATTTATTTCTTTTTTTTTAAATGCCTTTATTTCTCATTAATTTTTTAACCAGATTATATGATGAACTCCTGCTGGCCCACTCTGGTTGAGTATCACCAATATTGTCTAAGGTTTTACTATACTGAAGTCATTGAAATAGATATTAATTTATTGATTGGTTGAAATTCAAGGAATACTTACTAAGCTCTTATTATGTGCTTGATTCAGTAGAGTTTTCAAAATAGTGGTGATTTAAGAGGGGAGCAGCCCATTTTGGGCTCCTTCAGAAAGTACGTGGTATATAGCTGAATCAATTTCACCAAGAGCTTCATCTCTCCATCTTTGCACGAAATAACTGTGATGTAGAGTTCTGGCTGCTTGAGGGAATAACTATAGACACCAAAGCCATCAATGAAATGGATTAAAAGTGATGAGATTATATATTGCTTTGTCAATGTTCTAGCTCAAAACTATTTTCATTCAGGAGAAAATTAAGTTGCTTTAAATACTGGAATCCACTCTTAGAAACTGTGTAATTGACAGCATATAAAAAAGACCACTTTTCCCTTATGATAGTAGTTGTATCCTCCTAGTGCAAGTAATAATAATAAATATACTACTTATTGGATATTCTCTATGTGATAGTCTCTGCATTAGGCACTTGAATATTGACTTCTTATATTGACATATATTAAGTATTTACTGTTTCAGGTAGGCATAGAACCAGCCTTATTAGCTCAGAATGCTGATTTGCCACCATCCTTTTATAACTGAGAAAACTGAGGCCTCGTGGGATTAAGTAACTTGTCAGAGGTCATTAGCTGATCAATGGTGGAATGCTCAGACTCCAACCCACACTCTCTAACCCTGTTTTTAATCCAGTCCTCATGGCAGTCCTATAAAGTCATTATAGACATTTCACTTAACAGATAAGGAACCAGCTGGAGGTGAACTACTCTGATAATGCTCATATCACTAGTAAATGGCAGAGCCAGGTGTGGGGCCAGATTAGTCGGACTCATAAACCAAGGCTTGTTTCACTAGGCCGTGCTGGCTACCCATGGACACAATGCATATTATAATGTAAAAAGGGAGAGCCTACCTATCTAAATTTTAAACATAATAACCATTTACTTTGTCTCATAACTTTCTTTCCTTGGATAGTCAATGTCAGAGAAAAATGCTTGGTACTTGGAGGGTTTGTAGAAAATGTATGACATTTTTGCTACTGCTTACAATAATTCATTTTATTCCTTTTTTTTGGATATAGTGATACTTAACCAGATGACTCAGCAATAAAATTCCTTTTAATGCAACCCAATGAGGGCTTTTTGAGTATCTGCCATTTGTAAGGCTCTGAGTTAGGCCCAGTGAAGACTATTGAGATTAATAAAATATGGCCTATTATGGGGGACAGGATGGAGTCCTGGGTACCACACAGGAGACCAAGAAAGCAAATGGGCAATAACAGAGTGTCACAGGGTGTCATAGGTCCCAAGGAGAGAGAACAGAAAATGGAGAAGTTGGAATCACAGACAGACCCTGAAGGGTTGTGCATGAGTTTGCTAGGGCAGCTACCGCCAAGTACCAACAGCAGAAAATAAGTACAGAAATCATTTTCTCACAGTCCTGGAGGCTAGGAGCTTAAGATCAAGTTGTCAGCAGCTTCATTTCTTCTGAGGCCCTTCTCCTTGACTTATAGATGACTACCTTTTTGCTTACATGGTAAGCATCATAATCTTAATCGCCCTTCCTATAAGGACATCAGTAATACTAGTTCAGGGCCTACCCATAGGACTTCATTTTGCCTTAATCCCCTCTTTAGAGGAGCCATCGCTCCTCCTCCATACAGTCACATTCTGATGTCCTGGGTATTACGGCTTCAACACATGAATTTTGGGGGAAGACACAATTCAGCCTGTAACAGATGGGTAAATTATTGAAACAAGGAAAGTCTAAGGGACAAATTTAGAATGGAAAATATGATATATATTTGGAGGAATAATTAGTAATCTAACTTGATGGGGAAAAATCTCATTTAGGGGAATCCTGAACGCTGGGAGTGGGGAAGTCGGTGCTTACGTGGTTGGCCAGTGGGGAGCCGCTGAAAGTCTCTAGCAGCAGAGTGACTTGACAATGCTCTACTTATGGACTATCAGCCAAGCAGTAATATGCTGGCTTTGTTAGGAGGAATAGAGGGGGGAGGCAAAGAGGTCATCTAGGAGGTTTATTCAGAATTCCAGTCATGAAGAAATGAGGATATGAATGAGGAAGCTAGTCAAAGTGGTGGTACATAAGGTGGTGGTTCTCTGAACAGCTGAATCAGAGAAACACCGCAGAGAATGGTCTTGTCATTAACTAAATAAAAGAAGAAAGGCAAAGAGTGTTAGAGTGAGGGGATTTTATTTGGAAGTGAACATATTGAATGCAATTTAGGACACATCAAGTTAGTTGTTCAATAGACAGAGATTTGAAAAGATGGGTCCAGAATTTGGGAGAGAGATTGGAATATATGAAAGTGTATGAAGTATATGAAAGCAATATAAGTATATTAAATTATGTGCCAAGTTCTATTAGGAAAGAGATTGGAGAGTTGTATACTAAAGAGTTAACAATGATTGTATTGAGGGTTGGCATTATAGTTTATTTGTATTCCTTCTTTTTACTTTTTGCCATTATTGCAAATGTTTACCATGAGCAAATTATTAACTTTATTTTTGTATTATTGTGAAGTAGGCTTTCCATGTTTCTTAAGGCTCATGCAAGGTGAATTTAAGCTCCTTATTTCCTCACTCATGGCAAGTCCAATACTCTTTACTAGATATCTGAGAATTGAGAAGCCCCTCATTAGTGTGTAGATTGTCTAAAATCTCATGGGCATAGCTCCAGACTGTATCTCATTTATCTAGATGTTGAATCAGGATTGTCTTTTTTTTTTTTTTTAAAGATTTTATTTGTTTACTTGACAGAGAGGGAGAGAGAGAGAGAGAGTACACAAGCAGGGGGAGCAACAGAGGGAGAGGGGGAAACAGGCTCTCCACTGAGCAAGGAGCCCAATATGGGGCTCCATCCCAAGACCCTGGGATCATGACCTGAGCCAATGGCAGATGCTTAACCAGCTGAGCCACCCAGGCACTCATGAATCAACATTGTCTTTATCTTGGGGAAGAGCGTTCATAAAAACAGGCTCACACAAGTCCTTTACTGTAGAATTTATTGAACATCAGGGGAAACTGAGGGACTTAACATTCAGATATACAAATAACTTAACATTGACTCAGGGACATTACTCTTTTTGAAGAGTTCCTCAGCCATTTCTGCCAACTCAGTGAAGCATGAGTTCATGCCCCTTATCTTACTTCTCCCCTTGGGAACCCTCCACCCTTTGTACTCATTTCCAAAACCCCTCTTTTTCTTAAGAAAATCAGTTTGGTCCTCCTTATGCTCTGCCCTCTCCTTCCAGATTTTGCCCCAGATCTTACCTTTTTCTACCAAGAAGTCCAATAGGATGTCTTCCTAAATGAATAAAATTTCATTCAAAAAAGAATTTCAATTTCAGCCTTTAATATGATTTTTTTAACCCTGCAGTAATTGATTTAAAGAACACTTTAAAAATAATATTGGAAGTCATGAAGTGAGATGAGGCCATCTGGGAAGTGTGCAGAGCTAAAAGTAAATGAGGCCTTGAACAATGCCTGCAGGGAGGAGTGGAGTGGGATGGAGAGCCCAGGGAGAGCCAGAGGAGATGGCCTTAAGAAGGACCCCTTAAGAAGGGATAGGATGTAAGTCTTATGGGACAGAGTGAAGGAGGATGAAGTTGAAGATAGAGACGAAGTTATTGGGGTCCCAGGATTGAGGGCAATGGTGCTATCAGGGCCCAGACCAGAACCCTGTTGGGATTGCCCCGCACACTGGTGGGTCTACTATCTTTGAGAATAGGGGCACTTCAAAAATCCCAAACTAACCATTTAAAGCAAGTGGCAGTGCGTGCGTATTCATGGCCAGAGAAGCCCTTAGGACTGAACTCGGCTCGGCGGAGCTTGTGCCCAGCTGCCCCCCAAAGGACTCACCTATTACCCAGGCTGGCTTTGTGCCCTTTCTAGATCCCTGCTGCTTGCCCATCTGCATCTGAGACCCCGGCTTCTCTCACCTCATCTCTGTCTCTGCAGGGATTTGGAGTAGGGAACCAGGGTTTCTAACTCTGCCATCTCCTAACTAAGACCTCAAGCAGGGGGGAGGAGTCAAGATGGCGGAGAAGTAGCAGCTGAGACAACATCAGGTAGCAGGAGATCAGCTAGATAGCTTATCAAACCATTGCGAACACCTACAAATCCAACGGGAGATCGAAGAGAGGAAGAACAGCAATTCTGGAAACAGAAAATCGGCCACTTTCTGGAAGGTAGGACTGGCAGAGAAGTGAATCGAAAGCGACGAGAGGATAGACCGTGGGGGAGGGGCCGGCTCCCGGCAAGCGGCAGAGCCACGGAGCACTAAATCGGGACTTTTAAAAGTCTGCTCCACGGAGGGACATCGCTCCAGAGGCTAAACCGGGGTGAAGCCCACGCGGGGTCAGCATGGCCCCAGGTCCCGCAGGGTCACAGAAGGATCGGGGGTGTCTCAATGTCGCAGAGCTAGCAGGTATCGGAGCGGGAAGCCGGCTACAGAGACAGAGCCGAGGAGTGAGCTCTCAGCTCAGGGTTACCTTGAACCGGCCACAGGCTGGGTGAGCTCGGAGCGTGGCCAGAAGCGAGGGAGACGGGAGTGGCTGGGGCTTCTCTCTGAGGGCGCACCGAGGAGTGGGGCCCGGAAATCTCGGCTCCTCCGGGCCAGAGATTGGGAGGCCGCCATTTTCATTCCTGTCCTCCAGAACTCTACGGAAAGCGCTCAGGGAACAAAAGCTCCCGAAAACAAAACCGAGCGAATTACTCAGCCCGGCCCCTGGTAAGGGTGGTGCAGCTCTGCCTCGGGCAAAGACACTTGAGAATCACTACAACAGGCCCCTCCCCCAGAAGATCAAAAGAAATCCAGACAAAACCAAGTTCACTTACCAAGGAGAGCAGCGGAACTCCGGAGGAAGAGAAAGCAAAGCCCGGCTTTCTCCCCATGATTCTTTAGTCTTGCAGTTAATTCAATTTTTTCTTTATTTTTTTTTCTTTTTCTCTTTTTCTGCTAAATTTTTTTTAACTTTTACCCTTTTCTTTTTTTTAACATTTTTTAACTAGTTTATCTTAACAATACCTTTTCCAAAAAAATAATAATCTTTTTTGAACCTTCATTATTATGGTCATATTTTATCCTTCATAGTATTTAACTTTATTTTTTGTATTCACATAAGGGTTTTTTCTTCTAAAAAATTTGGGGTACAACTTTCTCTAGTGGATCAAAAGACTAGAGACTAAAAAATTTGGGGTACAACTTCCTCTAGTGGATCAAAAGACTAAATCTAGCTCCAGGCTTGTTCTAGTCTCCAGCCTGAGCAAATTCTCTCCACTTTCTTTTTCTTTATTCTCCCAATCAACTTAATCAACTCCTTTTTTTTAGAAATTAAAAAAAAATTGTTTTTCATCTTTATAGGCATATTCCATCCCTTCACTGTGTTTACTCATATACATTTTTCATTCTTTAAAATTTTGGGAGGTACTTTCGTCTAAGAGACCAAAATACCCCACAATTAAGTGGGTGACCCTGCTCTAGTCACCAGGCTAATATATATATATATTTTCTTTTTTATATTTTTTCTTTATTTGTTTTCTT
>PISX010014425.1:0-53064 GCA_004024625.1 Mellivora capensis
GTTTCGCTTTCGGGAGCTTTTGTTCCCTGAGCGCTTTCCGTAGAGTCCGGAGGACGGGAATGAAAATGGCGGCCTCCTAGTCTCCGGCCCGGAAGAGCTGAGATTTCGGGGCTCCACTCCTCAGAGAAAAGCCCGGGCTACTCCCATCTCCCTCGCCTCTGGCCGCGCTCCGAGCTCACCCAGCCTGCGACCGGTTCAAGGTAACCCCGAGCTGAGAGCTCACTCCTTGGCTCTGTCTCTGTGGCCAGCTTCCCGCTCTGATACTTGCTAGCTCTGTGACACTCAGACACCCCCGATCCTTCTGTGACCCTGCGGGACCTGGGGCCATGCTGACCCGTGTGGCCTACACCCCGGTTTAGCCTCTGGAGCGATGTCCCTCTGTGGAGCAGACTTTTAAAAATCCCGATTTAGTGCTCCGTGGCTCCGCCGCTTGCCGGGAGCCGGCCCCTCCCCCGCGGTCTATCCTCCCGTCGCTTTCGATTCACTTCTCCGCCAGTCCTACCTTCCAGAAAGTGGCCGATTTTCTGTTTCCAGAATTGCTGTTCTTCCTCTCTTTGATCTCCCGTTGGATTTGTACGCGTTCTCAATGGTTTGATAAGCTCTCCAGCTGATCTCCTGCTACCTGATGTCGGCTCAGCTGCTACTTCTCCGCCATCTTGACCGCAATCTCCAGATCAAATGTTTTTGCTTTGTTTTTATTTTATTGTTTTAAATCCATAATTGTTTAACTTTACTCACATATTTGCTCTTTCGAGTATTCTTGATTCTTTCCTATGTTCTCATGCTTCCATCCGAGGTTATTTCCTTAATTCATAGATAATTCCTTTCTTTTAGTGTGAATCTACTGGTAGTGAATTTTCTGTTTTTGTCTGAAAGCATTTTTATTTTGCCTTCATTTTTGAAGTGTTTTTTTTTAAGATTTTATTTATTTATATGACAGGGTGATAGAGAGCACAAGTAGGTAGAACAGCAGGGAGAGGGAGAAGGAGAAGCAGACTCTCTGCTGAGCAGGGAGCCGGATGTGGGGGTTGATCCAAGGACCCAGCGATCATGACCTGAGCCAAAGGCAGATGCTTAACCCACTCAGCCACCCTGGCACCCCAGGGATTTTTTTCTTTAACAGAGAAATTTTAGTTTTTCCCACTTTCTCATTAAACTCTTCTTTTAAAAAATGATTTTATTTATTTATTTGAGAGAGAGAGAGCACAGAGAAAAAGGGAGCAGCAGACTCCCTCCTGAGCAGAGAGCCCAATGCAGGGCTCAATCCCAGGGCCTTGAGATCATGACCTGAATGGAAGGCAGACACTTAACCAGCTGAGCCCCCAGGCACCCCTCTCATTGAACTAGTATTTCCATTCTCCTTTCCTCAGAGAATTTTATCCTAATGTAATATTCTTACACTTAAACATATTTTTTTAATTCCAGTATAGTTAAGATACAGTGTTATATTTGTTGCAGTTTTACAACATAATGATTCAACAGTCTGTACCTCACTCACTGCTTATCACAGTAAGAGTACTCTTTTTTTTTTTAAGATTTTATTTATATATTTGACAGAGAGAGAGATCACAAGGAGGCAGGCAGGCAGAGTTGGGGCGGGGGAAGCAGCTCCCCGCTGAGCAGAGAGGCTAATGCAGGGCTTGATCCCAGGACCCTAGGATCATGACCTGAGCTGAAGGCAGAGGCTTTAACTTGCTGAGCCACCCAGGCGCCCCAAGAGTACTCTTCTTAAAAAAAGAAATTTTTTTAAAGATTTTATTTATTTGTCACAGGCTGGCAGAGAGAGGGGGGGAAGCAGGCTTCCCGCTGAGCAGAGAGCCCGATGTGGGACTCGATCCCATGACCCTGAGATCATGACCCAAACCGAAGGCAGAGGCTTAACCCACTGAGCCACCCAGGTGCCCCTGTAGTAAGAGTACTCTTAATCTCCTTCATGTATTTTACCCATCCTCCCTTCTGATAACCATCCATTTGTTTCTCTGTAGTTAAGAGTCTGTTTTGTTTTTTGTCTCTTTGTTGGTTTCTGTTGTTTCTTAAATTCCAAATATGAGTGAAATCATATAGTATTTGTTATTCTCTGACTGACTTACCTCAGTTAGCATTATAACCTGATGATGGGTGATGTTAAGAACCTTTCCATGTGTTTTTTGGCCATCTGTGTGTCTTTGGAGAAATGTCTCTTCATGACTTCTGCACAATTTTAAATTGGATTATTTGCTTTTTGGGTGTTGAGTTGTATATTCTTTATGTATTTTGGATACTAATCCTTCATCAGATATGTCATTTCCAAATATCTTCTCTGATTTGGGAAGTTGTCTTTTAGTTTTGTTGATGGTTTCTTTTGCTGTGTAGAAGTTTTTATTTTGATGTAGTTCCAATAGTTTATTTTTTTAAACAAATTTAAAAAGACTTTATTTGAGAGAGAGTGAGTGAGCATGAGCAGGGGGCGGGGCAGAGGGAGAATCAGACTCCCTGCTAAGCAGGGAGCCTGACATAGGGCTCCATTCCAGCACCCTGGGATCATGACCTGAGCAGGAGGCAGGTGCTTAACTGACTGAGCCATCCAAGCACCCCGCAATAGTTTATTTTTGCCTTTGTTTCCCTTGGCTCAGAAGACGTATATATAAAAAAAAAATGTTGCTATATCCAATGTCAGAGAAAATGCTGCCTGTGTTCTCTTCTAGGATTTTTATGGTTTCAGGTGTCACATTAGGTCCTTAATCCATTTTGAGTTTATTTTTGTGTATGGTGTGAAAAAGCGGTCCAGTTTCATTCTTTTGCTTGTAGCTGTCCAGTTTTCCCAGTGCCATTTGTTGAAGAGACTGTCCTTCCCTTTGGATGTTACTGCTTTGTCAAAGATTATTTGATCATATAGTTGTGGATTTATTTCTGGGTTTTCTGTTCTGTTGTATTGATCTATGTGTCTTCTTTTGTCCCAATACCATACTGTTTTGATTACCACAGCTTTTTAATATAACTTAAAGTCCAGAATTGTGATTCCTCCAGTTTTGTTCTTCCTCTTCAAGATTGCTTTGGCTGTTCTGGGTCTTTTGTGGTTCCATACAAATTTTAGGATTATTTGTTCTAGTTCTGTGAAAAATGCTGTTGGTATTTTGATAGGGATTGCATCAAATCTATAGGTTGCTTTGAGTAGTATGGCCATTTTTCTTTAAAATTTTATTTTTATGTAATCTCTACACCCAACAGTGGAGCTCCAACTCAGAACCCTGAGATCAAGAATTGCATGCTTTACTGAGTGAGCCAGCCAGATACCCCAGGTAATATGGCCATTTTAACAGTATTTGTTCTGCTAATGCATGAGCATGGAATATCTTTCCATTGCATTGTGTCATCTTCAGTTTTTTTCATCAATGTATTAAAAGTTTTCAGAGTACTGGTCTTTCACCTCCTTGGTTAACTTATTCCTGGGTATTTTATTATTTTTGGTATAATTTTAAATGGGACTTTTTTCTTATTCTATCTGCTGCTTCATTATTAGTGCATAGATATGCAAAGGACTTCTGTATATTGATTTTGTATCCCATTCCCTTACCGAATTCGTTTATCTGTTCTAGTAGTTTTTCTGGTGGAATCTTTATGGTTTTCTATAGATAGAATCACATCATCTGCAAAGAGTGAAAGTTTTACTTCTTCCTTACCAATGTGGATGCCTTTTATTTCTTCTTCTTTGCCCGTTGTTGTGGCTGGGACTTCCAATACTATGTTGAATAAAAGTGGTGAGAGTGGACATCCTTTTCTTGTTCCTGATCTTATGGGAAAAGCTCTCAGTTTTTCACCATAGAGCTTGATGCCAGATTTGGGTTTTAGCATATATGGCCGCTTACATGCTGAGGTGTGTTCCCTCTAAACCTGCTTTATAGAGGGTTTTTGTCATGAATGGATGTTGTGCTTTGTCAAATGCTTTTTCTGCATCTTTTGAAATGATCATGGTTTTTTTACCCTTTCTCTTGTTGATGTGAAGTATGTTGATTGATGTGTGGATATTGTGGATATTGAAGCACTCCTGCATCCCAGGAATAAATCCCACTTGATCATGGTGAATGAGTTTTTTTCATGTATTATTAGATTTGGTTGGATTTTTTTCATGTGTCGTTAGATTTGCTAATACTTTGTTGAAGTATATTGGGTCTGTGTTCATGAGAGACATTGGCCTGTAGTTCTCTTTTTTTGTAGTGCCTTTATCTGGTTTTGGTATCAGAGTAATGCTGGCTTCATAGAATGAATTTGGAAGCTTTCTGAAGGATATTTTTATTGGGCACAGAATTTCAGCTTGGCAGTTATTTTCTTACAGCATTTTAAATATATCACATTGGTACATAAACAATGAATCTTGGAACACTAAAAAAATAAAATAAAATCAATCAATCAGTCAGTCAATCAGTATATCCCATTGTCTTCTGATTCGTTGTTGTTGTTATTAGAGAAGTGGTATCTTTGGTTTTCATCAGTTTTAAATAATTCTTCTAGGTGATTTTCTTTGTGTTTAAGTTCCTTGAATTCCATAGACCCCTTTGAATCTGTAGCTTGATATCTTTCATTAGGTTTGGAATATATTTAAAATATTTTTTCTGAAAGGAAAAAATGAAACAAGATGGGATCAGGATGGAGACAAACCATAAAAGACTCTCAATCTCACAAAAGAAACAGGGTTGCTGGGGGTTGGGGGTTAGGGAGAGGGTGGTTGGATTATGGACATTGGGGAAGGTATGTGCTATGGTGAGTGCTGTGAAATGTGTAAGCCTGATGATTCATAGACCTGTATCCCTGAGGCAAATAATACATTATATATTAATAAAAATAATTTAAAAAAATAAAATCTTGTTTCTATCCCACTTTTTCACTCACTCCTGCTGGGATTCAGGAGAGCTGTATGTTATATCTTTCTCTGCATCCTATGTGTCTCTAGTGTGCTTTTCTCTATTTTCCATCTTTTTGTTTTTGTTTTTGTCCTTCATGTGGGTATTTTCTATTGAGGTTTTTCTTTTTTAACATTTTATTTATTTGACAGAGAGAGAGAGAGAGCAAGTGTGCACAAGCAGGAGGAACGGCAGGCAGGGGGAGAAGCAGGCTCCCAAAGAACAGAGAACCTGACGTGGGGCCTGATCACAGGACCCTAGGATCATGACCTGAGCCAAAGGCAGACACTTAACTAACTGAGCCACCCAGGAACACCTACTGACTGTTTTCTAGTTTAGTGTCTAATCTGCTGTTACAAGCATCTGTTTTGTTTTGTTTTTTTAAGCATCTGTTTTTTTTTATCAATTTTATATTTATATAGTTTTTTAGTTCTAAAATTTCAGTTATTTTTTGTTTTTATAGGTTTCTGTTGTCTGGTGAAATTCTCATCTTGTCATCTGTTTTCTCAAACATTTTAATCACTTTTATTTATTTATTTTTTAATGCTTTCATCCGTTTATTTGAGAGAGAGAGCTGGTTGTGGGGGGGCAAAGGGAGAGGGCAAAAGACTCCCGGATGAGCAGGGGGCTTGATGTGGAGATCATGACCCAAGCTGAAGGCAGATGCTTAACCAACTGAGCCACCCAGGTGCCCCTAATCACAATTATTTTAAAGTCTGTGTCTGATAATTAAACTATCTGGATCCCCTTTTGGTCTTTTCTTAATGTCTGGTTTTTCTCTTGGCTTTCAGTCATTTGGTCCTTCTCCTGGCATTCCTGATAATTTTTTTTAAATTTATTTATTTGTCAGAGAGAGAGGGAGAGAGAGCGAGTGAGCACAGGCAGAGTGGCAGGCAGAGGCAGAGGGAGAAGCAGGCTCCCCGCGGAGCAAGGAGCCCGATGTGGGACTCGATCCCAGGATGCCGGGATCATGACCTGAGCTGAAGGCAGCCGCTCAACCAACTGAGCCACCCAGATGTCCCAATTCCTGATAATTTTTAAAATGAATATCAGACAGTGTATATTAAAAATGATAGAGGGTCTTGATGATGATATTGTTCTCTAGAGAGGATTTAATTTTCTTGTAGTGGTAGTTAAAAGTAGGAGCAAATGACCTTGATTCAGTACAGGCTTGAGATGACTTGAGGCTTTGTTTTAGACTTCCTAAGGGCTGCTTTAAGTCCAGTTTCCCCTTACTCTGAGAGTTTTGTCCTTCAGAGGTATCAAATGGAATCCTGGGGTATTTGCCAGAGCTTGTCCTTCTTGGCAGGCTCTGAAGTATTTTTTTTTTCCCAACACTGTGAGCCTATCCAAAATTTTGCTTACCTTTTTTTGCTTTAAAATAGGTTTCTTTCCCTTTTTTTGGCCTCTTGCTCCCTGCACAGGTTAGGATTCAATAAATACCCTAAGGGCAAATGCAGGACAGAATGTCCAGCCTCATTTTTCTGTGGTTGCCTTTTCTGTGGAATTTCAGCCCCTCAAATCCTGCTGTCTTGATAAGCCCTGAGCTCTAATTTCTGTCTTTGCAGCCCTTTGAGACTGCCAACAGGTCTAGTAAGCAGCTAGTTGCCTAAAGAGGAAATAGTAATGGAGAACGGCAGGCTTAACTCTGCATCTCCTTTTTCTTTGGTGTTTTGTCTTCTAACATCCTGCCGGCTTTCTGTGTTTTTGTTTTTTGTTTTTAAATCCCATTTTTGTAGTTTTTCTTGCCGGGAGAATTCGTCAGATACAATTCACTGTATAATAATTTATAATGACGTCTATTATTAAATAATGTATTAAATAATAACTTATGGGGCACCTGGGTGGCTCAGTGGGTTAAGCCTCTGCCTTCCACTCAGGTCATGATCCCAGGGTCCTGGGATCGAGCCCCACGTTGGGCTCTCTGCTCAGCAGGGAGCCTGCTTCCCCCTTTCTCTCTGCCTGCCTCTCTGCCTACTTGTGATCTCTATTAAATAAATAAAAATCTTTAAAAAAATAACTTATAATACTAAAGCAATATTATAAACAATTTTAAACATACATTGATCATTGCAAAAGAGGGCATGAACTTGAATTTGACAAGAGGGCATGAACTTGAACAATGAATTTGACAGTTGAGGATCCTGCCCTCATGTAGCTTTTATTCTTGCAGAGAAGAGAGGTATTAACTACACCTTTATTTATATTGTGTTAAACCGTAAAAGAGAAGTACAGGTTGTTACCTGCTTATTATAGAGATTTAGTTCAGGTGAGGGAGGTGGTGGTCAAGGACAGTTACGTGGAGGAATGATATTTGAGCAGAGCTGTGAAGGATGAGTAGAATTAACTTAGGGAAAAGTAAGATGTTTAAACTGTGGATTAAAGAGACTTTAAGGGACGCCTGGGTGGCTCAATTGGTTGGGCAGCTGCCTTCGGCTCAGGTCATGATCCCAGCGTCCTGGGATCGAGTCCCACATCGGGCTCCTTGCTCGGCAGGGAGCCTGCTTCTCCCTCTGCCTCTGCCTGCCACTCTGTCTGCCTGTGCTCGCTCACTCTCTCTCCCTCTCTCTCTGACAAATAAATAAATAAAATCTTTAAAAAAATAAATAAATAAAAATAAAGAGACTTTAAGATGAAAAAGGGCATAGTAGGTTTAAGGTATCGAAGAAGGCAAGTGTACTTGGACTGATAGGCAAGCACAAAATTGTACCGAGCTCTTTATAAGCCTTACTAAGTATTTTTTAATGTTTTTTCCACATTTTTTTTCTATTCTGACATGATCACTTGTTTGATTCTAATTCATCCTCTGTCCCTAGACAGAATTACTTATTTTAGTTATTTATGCAGTACAAATTATATTAGGTGTCTTTTGCAAACAAGGTTCTAAATGAGATTACTGATGTTGTTTAAGACAACATGGAACATTGGCTCTAGAGTCAGACAAACCTGAGCTAAAATGTTACCCGACTAATTAGCTGTATAATTTTGCAACAGTTATTTAATATTTCTGAAACCGAATTTTCTCATGTGCTAAATAATAATGGAAGTGATAATAGAAGGATTAAATGAGCTAACTGATAAATTTGCTCAATAAATGGTGGCTCTTTTTACTATTAAACAACTATAAACCATGAATTTGCTTTCAAGTTGCCTGAATTCTATAGGACATGACATATATCAATAGTTATAAAATGTAAAGGGCAGTAAATGATATAAGAAATGAAAAGGCAGTGGAGTTACTACTTCCAGACTTGAATATTAGAACTATTTAAAGATGAATATAATGTATGATAGACTTGGAGCTAGCTGTTTTCAAAAGTAAATTTGATATATCGCTATCTTATTCATAAGTGCTTACATTTTATTTTTATTTATTTATTTAATTTTAAAGATTTTATTTATTTATTTGACAGGGAGAGAGATATTGAGAGAGGGAATACAAGCCAGAGGGAGAGGCTAAGGGAGAAACAGACTCCCCACTGAGCTGGGAGCCCAGTGCAGGGCTCCATCCCAGGACCCTGCGATCATGACCAGAGCGGAAGGCACACACTTAACGACTGAGCCACCCAGGCGTCCCTAAACGTTTACATTTTATCAAGCTAAACAACCACACTCCTGATTTCTTTCCTCACAATATCTTGTGAAACCATATGAAGCAGTTGGCTTCCTTTCTGACCTCTTTTCTTATTCTCCCTTTACTTAGGAAGCTATAGCTTCATCATTGACTTTCTATTCCTCTGATACACTAGGTATAGTTCTGCCTCAGGACTTGTGCACTTGGTGTTCCTTTGACCCGGAGTGCTTTCTTCCACCTGTCTACTTGGGTTTTCCCTGTCACTACCTAACACAGATCTGTCTGCTCAAATATGACCTAAATAGCAAAGAGGGAATTTCCTTTTTATTTAAAAGAATGTGTCCTCTTTTTCACCTACCCCATCACTTTCCTTCCGGTTACCCCAATTTTCTTCATATACAACATATTATATATTTGTTTCTTTATTATTTTTTCAGCCTCCCCAAACAAAATACACCAACAGGAGGGTAGAGACTTTGGTTCGTTCTCGGTCTTATCTCCATAGTTTAGAAGAGTATCTGTCTTATAATTGCTTCCCCACACATAATTTGTTGAATAAATGAACACATGTTTTCTGGTTCAAATCACAATGGTTCTTTTTTAAACATTTATTTATTTATTTGTTTGTTTGTTTATTTATTTATTTTAGAGAGAAAGAGCAGGGGGTATGGGTGGCAGAGGGAGAGTCTTTTTTTTTTTTAAGATTTTATTTGTTTGACAGACAGAAATGACAAGTAGGCAGAGAGGCAGGCAGAGAGAGAGAGGAGGAAGCAGGCTCCCCACTGAGCAGAGAGCCCGATGTGGGGCTCGATCCCAGGACCCTGGGATCATGACCTGAGCCGAAGGCAGAGGCTTTAACCCACTGAGCCACCCAGGCACCCCGAGGGAGAGAGAGTCTTAAGAAGCAGATGCCACACTGAGCTTGGCACCTGACATGGGTGCCATTTTGTCTGGTAGGCAGTAGGTCTTTTGAGACATTTTTTGGGTAAGATTTAGAAATGTGGGTTGTTTGATACTTCAGATAGGTGAGTTAATAACAGGGTAATATGCAGTGTACAAAGGGCAAACATTACCTATTTGATCCTGGAGAGAAGGTTCTTTTGGCCTATTAAAAGTACTTCTTTGGATCTGACCACTTTTTTTTTTTAAACTACTTTTTTTTTTTTTTTAAGATTTTTTTTTTATTTATTTATTTGACAGATAGAGATCACAAGCAGGGAGAGAGGCAGGCAAAGAGAGAGAGGAGGAAGCAGGCCTCTGGCTGAGCAGAGAGCCCGATGCGGGGCTCAATCCCAGGACCCCGGGATCATGACCTGAGCCGAAGGCAGAGGCTTTAACCCACTGAGCCACCCAGGCGCCCCTTTTTTTTAACTACTTTTAAGAGCATTTCTACATTACAGCAAAATTAAGCAGAAAGTACAGAGTACATATTCCCTCTGCCCTGACATATGCACAACCTCCCTGACTATTAACATAGGCCACTGAAGTGGTACCTTTGTTACAGTCAATGAACTTATGGTGACATATCATTAATACCCAAAGTCCACAGTTTTTGTTAGGATTCACTCTTTGTGTTACATATTCTGTGAGTTTTGACAATTATATGATGACCTCTAGCTAACATAACAGTATTATACAGAATAGTTTCAATGTCCTAAAATCTGTGTTCTGTCTGTATGTCTTTCAAAACCCTCTAGCCTTTAGCAACCAACCACTGGCAATCTTTTTACTGTCTCCAAAGTTTTGCTTTTTCCAGAATGCCATAGAGTGGGAATCATATAATATGTAGCCTTTTCTCTTAGTCTTAAAGTTTTCCATGTGTCTTTTCTTGGTTTGGTAGCTCTTTTCTTTTTAGTGCTGAATATTATTCCATTCTCTAGATGTATCACAGTTTATTCATTTACCTACTGAAGGACTTCTTGGTTGCTTTCAGGTTTTGGCAGTTATAAATTAAGCTGATACAAATAACCATGTGCAGGTTTTCTGTGGATGCAAGTATTCAACTCCTTTGGATAAATACCAAGGAAGAGGATTGCTGGATCATATGGTTAAGAGTATGTTTAGTTTTTAAGGAACTGCCCAACTCTCTTTCAGAGTGGTGGTACCATTTTGCATTCCCATCAGGAAAAAGTGAAAGTTACTGTTGCTCCACATCCTCGCCAGAATTTGGTGTTGTCAGTGTTCTGGATTTTGGGCATTCTAATAATAGATGTGTAGTGGTATCTTTTTTTTTTTTTAAGGTTTTATTTATTTATTTGACAGAGATCACAAGGAGGCAGAGAGGCAGGCAGAGAGAGAGAGAGAGGAGGAAGCAGGCTCCCTGCTGAGCAGAGAGCCCGGATGTAGGGCTCTCTCCTAGGACTCTGAGATCATGACCTGAGCGGAAGGCAGAGGCTTAACCCACTGAGCCACCCAGGTGCCCCTGTGTAGTGGTATCTTAATTGTGATTTGTGGTTCCTGAGTGACATATGATGTTGAACATCTTTTTATATCTTGATTTGCCACCTGTATATCTTTGTTGAGTTATCTGTCAAGTCTTTTACCCACTTTTAAATCAAGTTGTTTTCTTATTCCTAAGTGTTAAAAGTTCTTTGTATATTTTGGATAATAGACCTTTATCAGATGTGTCTTTTGCAAATATTTTCTTCCATTCTGTGGCTTGTGTTCTCATTCTCTTGACAGTGCCTTATGCTGAGCAGTTTTTAATTTTAAGGAAGTCCAGCTCCTCAGTTATTTCTTTCACAGATCATCCCTTAGGTCTTGCATTTAAAAAGTCATTGGGATGCCTGGGTGGCTCAGTTGGTTAAGCCGCTGCCTTCGGCTCAGGTCATGATCCCAGCGTCCGGGGATCGAGTCCCACATCGGGCTCCTTGCTCAGCAGGGAGCCTGCTTCTCCCTCTGCCTCTGCCTGCCACTCTGTCTGCCTGTGCTCGCTCACTCTCTCTCTCTGACAAATAAATAAATAAAAATCTTAAAAAAAAAAAAAGTCATTATAATGCCCTAAGTTATCTAGGTTTCTTCCCGTTTTTTTTCTAGTAATTTCATAGTTTTGCATTTTATAGTTAGGTGATCCATTTTGAGTTAATTTTTGGAGAAGGGTGTAAAGTCTATTTCTAAATTATTTTTTTTCTAGTTCTAGTGCCATTTGTTAAAAAAGACTGTATTTTCATCATTGTATCACCTTTCTGTTTTATATGAAAGATCAGTTAACTGTATTTATGTGCGCTTTAAGTTTTATTTTTATTACTTTTAAATATTTTTATTTGAGTATAGTTGACACGGGCTTTAAATTTTTGAATGAGTTTATCATATCCACAAAATAATTTGCTGGGATTTTGATTGGAATTGTATTGAATTTATAGCTCAGGTAAGGAAGAATCGATATATTGACAATCTTCCCATGCATGAACATGGAATATATTTACATTAATTTAGTTTATCTTTAATTTTGTTCATGAGTTTTATAGTTTTCTTTATATATATATATATATAATACATATTTTGTTAAGTTGCCCTAAATTATATCTAAGTGTTTAATTTTTTAAGGTATTCATATAAATGTGTTATTTTAAATTTAAAATTCCACTTGTTCATTGCTGGTTTATAGGAAATTGATTGACTTTTGTGTATTAATCTTATATCCTGCAGCTTTGCTGTAATTGCTTATTAGTTCCATAAGTTCTTTTTTTTTAAATTCTTTTGGATTTTCTGCTTATATGATCATGTCATCTGTGAACAAAGACAGTTTTATTTCTTCCTTCCTAGTATGTATACATTTTATTTCCTTTTCTTGTCTTTTTTCATTAGCCTGGACTTCCAATATAATGTTAAAAAAGAGTGATAAGAGGAGACATCTTTGCCACGTTCTTGATCTTACCAGGAGGTCTTCTAGGTTCTCACCATTCAGTATGCTGTTAGCTGTAGGTTTTTGTGGATTGAGAAATTCCCCTGTATTCCTAATTTGCTGAAGAGTTTTTATCACGGATGAGTTTGGATATGTCAGATGCTTTTTCTGTATCTATTGATATGATCATATGATCTTTCTTTTTTAACTTGTTAATGTGATGATTACATTAAGTGATTTTTGAAATGTTGAACCAGCCTTGCATACCTGAGATAAATCCCACTTGGTTGTGGTGTATAATTTTATTTTATATATTGTCGGGTTCAGTTTGCTAATATTTTTCATCACATTTCTATTAATAATTGGCTCCCTCATAACATGCTGATCAAATATTCAGTTAAAGCTTTGAAAAATAGTGTATATGTTGTATGACAGAATTGAAAAACAATTTTTTTCCTGTATGGGCCAAATTGGCTAAATCTGTGATTTTATTTAAATTTAAGAATTTAAATTTAAATTTAAGAATTTAAAGCACATTATATAAAGATATTTTGAGAATCAATTTAATGTGCACAGGTAATGGCACAAACTATCTGAGTTACAATCCCAGCTTTCCCATTTGTACACTGTGTAACCTTGAGCCAATTATTTACCCTGTCCATGTGTTAGATTCTTCATCTATAAAATGAGGGTAGTGGTGTTACTTATCACAGAGGGTTGTTATGAAGTGTAAAATAAGTTTGACATGTTAAGTCTCATAAAACAATAGCTGGCACTTAGTAAGAGCTGATTAAATGTTACCTGTGACTATTATACATTCTGCACTTAGACTCAGACTTAGATTCAGTTGTTTATCATGTGCGTGATATGACTTAGCACAACTGAGAAAGATTAGTTTCTTAGTCTTTTTTGGATTGTAAACTCAGGAGTGATAGTGTGATTTGGATAGGAAAAAAGTTAATGTAGTTTAAGGGTCTAAAAGTGTGGTTACCAGCCTTGATACTGCCTATATCATTTCCCAGCAAATTAGTTTGAAGAAAAATCAAAATTTAATATTTCTGAGTTTGTTAGAGTCTAGGGGAAATATTCAGTTATTTACAAAGTAGAGGAGCTGGATTGAGGAAACCAACCAAAACATTCCTGGATTTTGGCATAAGGTCCTGAGAAAGAAGGAGGGAAAAAATTTCATGTCTTTCTTTCTGATGGCCTGTCCCTGACCTGTAGACAAAGGGTTACCGCTGAGTGGAAAATTGGGCTGCTCTTCTCTTCTAGTGACTTTCAGACTTAAAGAATTATTTATCTAAAAGAAAGGTTTCCTTTCTCAGACCTAAACTGAACACCCTAATAGTGGGAACTATGTTCCTTTTCCCCCTCCCTGATATTTAATGCCTTTATCTTACTGAAAATTTTCCCGTAACTTTTACCTTCTAACTAATGATATAATTTACTTATTAGAATTAAAGTCCCACAAAAGCTTTTTTCACTGAAGCACCTAGAGCATTGGCTGGGACAGCATAGATACTCAGTAAATATTTGCTAAGTGAGCTGAATGAGCAAAATCTCAGGCTGAAGCTCAGTATATAACACCAATGCAAGCACAGCAGCTCTAAATGAAGCCAGGACAGGGACTTAGAGTTCTGTCCATTGGCTCCTGTCCTCTTCCACTCTGTGGAATCTCTGTAAGTATCACAGTTTGAAAACTGTTTTACAGGTAATGATCTGTGTAAGATTGCTGGAGTAGGGTTCACCCATTTTATTTTATCTTTCTTTCAATATCTAGAAACAATAATTCCCAGAAACCAACTGGGTCTGAGTGGGTGATGATGGATACCTGGAGTTGGCCACAGCAGGGCTCATTTCTTTCTTTTTTTTTCTTTTTTTAATTTTTTATAAACATATAATGTATTTTTATCCCCAGGGGTACACATCTGTGAATCGCCAGGTTTACACACTTAACAGAACTAACCATAGCACATACCCTCCCCAATGTCCATTACCCCACCCCTTTTTCCTGACCCCACTCCCCCCAGCACCCTCAGTTTGTTTTGGGAGATTAAGAGTCACTTATGGTTTGTCTCCCTCCTGATCCCATCTTGTTTCTTTTCTTCTTTTCCTACCTCCCCAACCCCCCACGTTGCATCTCCACTTCCTCATATCAGGGAGATCATATGATAGTTGTCTTTCTCCGATTGACTTATTTCACTAAGCATGATACCCTCTAGTTCCATCCATGTCATTGCAAATGGCAAGATTTCATTTCTTTTGATGGCTGCATAGTATTCCATTGTGTATATATACCACATCTGCTTTATCCATTCATCTGTTGATGGACTTCTAGGTTCTTCCCATAGTTTGGCTATTGTAGACATTGCTGCTATAAACATTCAGGTGCACGTGCCCCTTCGGATCACTACGTTTGTATCTTTAGGGTAAATACCCAGTAGTGCAATTGCTGGGTCATAGGGTAGTTCTATTTTCAACTTTTTGAGGAACCTCCATGCTGTTTTCCAGAGCGTTTGCACCAGCTTGCATTCCCGCCAACAGTGTAGGAGGGTTCCCCTTTCTCCGCATCCTCGCCAGCATCTGTCATTTCCTAGCTTGTTAATTTTAGCCATTCTGACTGGTGTGAGGTGATATCTCATTGTGGTTTTAATTTGTATTTCCCTGATGCCGAGTGATGTGGAGCACTTTTTCATGTGTCTGTTGGCCATCTGGATGTCTTCTTTGCAGAAATGTCTGTTCATGTCCTCTGGAAGGGCTCATTTCTTATGGGAAATATACTTCCCAAACTATCGAGCTCTATTATTACAAGCTCTGGTTGAGAGAGAATGGCTGGTAGCAGTGTATATACCATCAGTTTAAAACATCAGAGAACATTATCATGCTGATGTTGTAGATACTTAAAAGTGGAAAATCAATAAAGGTGAAGATAAAATCTAAAATATAAACAGAACACAAATAAACCTGTGTTTCAAATGAATAATGTAACCACACTGAAGATAACCCAGGTAACTTTGGGGCATAGTATATATTTTCAGACTCAAGATAAAAAGAACTATAAACAAATAACCCTAGTCTGTAGGCAGGTTTTTTGTGATGGTATAAATTGACAATTTTAAAACAATTTTCTTTCTTTCTTTACTATTTTCTGTTTAAGATTGAGTAAATAACTTAATGGGGGAGAAGGAAAAGTTCTTCCTTAAAATTGCAAATAAATGTAGAACTCTTGGAATTAGAAAATGACCACTTCGGAATGATTTAAATAGTACTTTCACACAAGAACAATTTGCAGGTACCAAACTATTGGGTGAAAGTTTGATGAGGAGTATGATATTTATATAGCCTCAAGATAATTTACAAAATAGTACCTTATTACAACGAGAAAACAGTAACTTTACAGTGGAAAAATTTGTCGGGATACCTTTAACCAAGTAATCAAAGTTAGCATCACTGATAATAGAGCACACTAACCTCTTGTAGCTTTTGATAGGTGTGTGAAGGACCAATGTTACTTTGTGACATTCCTGTTAAAAATGCATAACTTGAATTTAAAAATGAGAGATCATCAAATGTAAGTTGAAGGATGTTCTACAAAATAGTTGATCTGTGTTCTTTAAAAATCATAGTCTTAAAAGGCATAGACTGAAGAACTGTTCCTTATGATGGGATTTTTTTTTTTTTTTAAGATTTTATTTATTTATTTGACAGACAGAGATAACAAGTAGGCAGAGAGGCAGGCAGAGAGAGAGAAGAGGAAGCAGGCTCCCTGCTGAGCAGAGAGCCCGATTGATCCCAGAACCCTGGAATCATGACCTGAGCCAAAGGCAGAGGCTTTAACCCACTGAGCCACCCAGGCGCCCCTTATCATAGGATTCTTAAGGAGACATTACCACTGGGACGCCTGGGTGGCTCAGTTGGTTGGACGACTGCCTTCGGCTCAGGTCATGATCCCGGAGACCCAGGATCGAGTCCCGCATCAGGCTCCCAGCTCCACAGGGAGTCTGCTTCTCCCTCTGACCTTCTCCTCGCTCATGCTCTCTCACTGCCTCTCTCTCAAATAAATAAATAAAATCTTTAAAAAAAAAGAAAAAGGAGACATTACCACTAAATGCAGTGCATGATCCTGAATTAGATTCTGGACTGGGGAAATCAACAGCTTTAAAGGACATAAAATCAGTCAGTGGCATTTGAATATGGACTCTAGTTATGTAACAGAAACTTTAACATTGATACAATACTGATTTGGTTAGCTCTACTGTGGTTATCTATCTGTCTTCCTAGAAAGATACATGGAAACATGGAGTGCTAAAATGGTACAATGTCTGCAACTCACTGACATGGTTCAGGGAAAAAGGTGTGAGAGAGAGAATGGCAAAGCAAATGGGGTAAAATGTAAATAATTGGTGGTATTTGGAAGTTATTTAAAGATAAAAAGTCACCTAAAAATTCCCAAGTTATAGTCATCTTTGAACAACTTGATTTTACTAGTTATTTATAGAATTTTTAAAAAAGATTTTATTTGACAGAGAGAGAGCGAGAGAGGGAATGCAGACAGGGGGAGTGGGAGAAGAAGCAGGTTTCCCACTGAGCAGGGAGCCCGAAGTGGTGCTCGATCCCAGGACTCTCAGATCATGACCTGAGCTGAAAGCAGACGTTTAACAACTGAGCCACCCAGGCGCCCCTAATTATTTATAGAATTTTAAAAAAGTACAAAAGTTATTCTCATCACTTAAAGAAGTAAAGTAGTGAAGGAAATGCTGATTAAGTCAAGAAATTACGAACTGTTAAGATACAGAGCAGAAGGACCTGAATTTTTGTTTGGAGTTCTGTCATGACCAAGTAACTTCATTGAGCACCTCACTGTCCTATATTCATTTCCTTCGACATGTGTACAGTAGGTTTTTAAAGGACTTCCTAAACATTTCCTGTATAACTAATAAGTTTTCTTTAAAAAGCATGCTTTGAGGTGCCTGGGTGGCTCAGTGGGTTAAGCCGCTGCCTTCGGCTCAGGTCATGATCTCAGGGGTCCTGGGATCGAGTCCCACGTTGGGCTCTCTGCTTGGCAGGAAGCCTGCTTCCCCCTCTCTCTCTCTCTCTGCCTGCATCTCTGCCTACTTGTGGTCTCTCTCTCTCTCTCTCTCTCTCTCTCTGTGTGAAATAAATAATTAAAATCTTAAAAAAAAATAAAAAGCATGCTTTGTAAAAATCAGATTGCCAGGGGCGCCTGGGTAGCTCAGTATTGTTAAGTGTCTGCTTTTGGCTCAGGTCATGATCCCAGGGTCCTAGGATTGAGCCCCACTTTGGGCTGCCTGCTCATTGGGAAGTCTGCTTTTTCCCTCTCCCACTCCCCCTGCTTGTATTCCCTCTCTCGCTGTGTCTCTGTCAAATAAATAAATAAAATCTTTTTAAAAAATCAGACTGGCATGTTCCAGACAAACACTTTAATAAATTTATTAAGAAAATTTGAAGACCAGGGGTGCCTTGGTGGCCCAGTCATTAAGCATCTGCCTTCAGCTCAGGTCATGATCCCAGGGTCCTGGGATTGAGCCCAACATCGGGCTCCCTGCTCTGCGGGAAGCCTGCTTCCCCCTCTACCTCTGCTGCTCCCCTGTTTTGTTTTTTTGGCAATTATTTTTTTTAAAATATTTTATTTATTTTTTTCACAGAGATCACAAGTTTACACCACACCCAGTGCTCCCCTGTTTTTGTTTCATCTCTTGCTATGTCTCTCTCTCTCTGTCAAATAAATAAAGAAAGAAAAAAAGAAAGAAAATTTGAAGACCATTTTTATAATTTTTTTGTTTATATTTTGAAAGTTTTTATTTAAATTCCAGTTAGTTTGATATGTACAATTTAGTGATTCACCAGTTCCATACATCATTTGGTGGTCATCACAACAAGTCGTGTGTGTGTGTGTGTGTGTCTTTTACCCTTTTGCTCATTTGTTTCTTAAATTCCACATATGAGTAGAATCGTACAGTATTTGTCTTTCTCTGACTGACTTATATTTTACTTAGCATTATACTGTCCAGCTCTATCTGTGTTGTTGCAAATGGCAAGATTTCATTCTTTTTTATGGCTGAGTAATAGTCCACTATATATATGTACGACATCTTTCTTTGTTCATCAGTCATTGGGCACTTAGGCTGCTTCCATCTCTTGGCTATTGTAAATAATGCAGCTCTAAACATAAGAATGTCTGTATTTCTTTGAATTAGTGTTTTTGTGTTCTTTGGGTAAATACCCAGTAGTGCAATTGCTGGATTGTAGGGTAGTTCTTTTTTTAACTTTTTGAGGAACCTGTGTAACTGTTCTACACAGTGGCTACACCAGTTTGCGGTCCCATCAACAGTGCACAAGGGTTCCTTTTTCTCCACATCCTCACCCAACACCTGCTGTTCCTTGTGTTGTTGATTTTAGCCATCTGACCCCTGGTGTGAGGTGGTATCTCATTGTGATTTTGATTTGAATTTCCTGAGGATTAGTGATGATGAGAATCTTTACATGTGTCCGTTGGCATTTTTGCAATTATTTTTGTTACAAGGGAATATTTTAGGGAATGGAAGTTCATTATTAAATCTTTGAGCTACAATGACACACACACTCATTTTAATTTTATGTAATAAGTTATTTTAATACTTAGTATAATTCTTAATAGATTGGTGACATTCATAAAAACTCACCTTGATATTAGTGAGTTGCTAACAAAATTATTCTATAGGTTCTGTAAAATATTCCTATCATTCCTTTTAAAAAAAGTTTTTATCAGGGTTCTAAAAATAATGAGGCATATTCAAATACATTGTTTATAGTTTTTCTTTGTTCTAGAAATTCATGAAATAAAGGTTATTTAAAGGCATTTTTTCATACTTTTTGGGATTAAAAAAATTGAGTATAGTTGCTACACAATGTTATATTAGTTTTAGGTGTGCAGTATAGCGCATTATGCTATGCTCACAAGTGTAGCTACCATCTGTCACCATACAGCACTATTATATTACCATTGATTATATTCCTTATGCTGTGCCTTTTAGTCCCATGATTTATTCATTCAATATCCAAAAGCCTGTATTTCCCACTCCCCTTCACCCATTTTGCTCAACTCCCTACCTTTCTCCTTTCTGGCAACCATCAGTTTGTTCTCTGGATTTATAGATCTGATTCTGTTTTTGTTTGTTTATTCACTTATTTTTAGATTACACATAAGTAAAATCATATAGCATTTTTTTCCTCAGTCTGACTTATTTCACTTAGTATAATACCCTCTAAGTCCATCCATGTTGTCTCAAATGGCACGATCTCATCCTTTTTTATGGCTGAATAGTATTGTTTACATATATACATACACACAGACACACACACAGACACACACAAAAACACACCCCACCTCTTTCTTATCCATTCGGCAGTTGATGACACTTAGGTTGGTTCTGTATCTTGGCTATTGTAAATAATATTGCAATAAACAGGACTGTGAATAAAAAAGTAATGAAAAATAAAAAAATTAAAAAGGTTTTTATATTGTATTATTTTAAAAACCCCTTTAAATAAACACCTAACCATATAACATGTAGATAATGTTATAGATAATTTATTGGTAAATGCAGATATTGATAGAAATGTGTTTATTAATTATAAAATTATTTAATTGAGATTCTAAAGTCAGCGACAGTAACAGTTTAAGTTGATTGACCAGTGAAATGCTAGTTAAAATGTAGTAGTCATTCTTTGGTGGTAACAATAGTTCTACCCTGCTTTGATGACATGTCTCTCTCTTTTTTTTTTTTCTTTATAAAAATTCCTTTCTACCATTGCTAGGCATCACTCCTTGTTGACACAACTCTTCATGTTTTGGGCCCCTTGAGTACTTACTACCAGTGTTAGAAAGGATATGTGTGGAATGGAATTTGTGGGAGTTGTCAGCAAACAATGATGTCTGTTCTGTTTGTCTCTTTCTTTGTGGGTATACAGTATTTTATATTTCAGAGATTCAGCATTTTACCTCTTAGGCATTTGACTTGAATCTAGGGGAATTATTTGTTATGAATTAGAGGAGATTGTGATTCTGCATTAGTGTATGGATTTTATAGTTTCTACAGTAACTTGGAGTGGTCCTCTTTCTTATATCATTAGAATAAAGTCCTGTTTTCTGAGGGAAATTGAGGACCTCCGCTTTGTATTTTATAAACCTGTGCTGTGTTCGGAATTACTCTATCAGTGCGATGTAGCAGTAATTATGTTACTAACAACAATTTTGTGAGATGTTTATTATTCTCATTTTACAGATGAGGAAACTGAGGCTTGGTGAAGTTACGAAACTTGTCCAAAGTCACACAGCTTGTAAAGGGCACAGCCAAGATTCAGAGCCAGGTCTGTCCAACTTCAAAACTCTTAATTATAGCCATGAAACTTTGAAATACCTGTTAAGTATCAACCTATGATAAGTTGTACTGCTATTAATATTGCTTAACTGTTGTTTAACTGTTACTGATAATTTTTTTAATGGTGAGTATTTGTCCATGATAATTTTATGTATCTTTTAAATATTGTGAAAAGTGGTGTAACATAGTAATTGAGGGTCTGGGCTCTGGAGACAGACTCCTGGGTGTGAATCCCTAAACTTTTCCACTTACTTGTGTGACATTGGGAAAGTAACTTAACTTTTTCTGTACCTCAGTTTTCCTACCTGTAAAATGGTGTAGCAGTATGATCCATCTGGTAAAGTTGTTGTGAAGATTAAATTATTTAATATGTACAAAAGCCCTTATAACAATGCCTGGCATGCAGTAAGTATTCAATAAATGTTAGCTACTGGTATTATCATCTCCTAGCAGTTAGTAAAACAAATGATCATTACTTCTAATTCTGTTATGAAGTTGAATAAGGCAAGTTTAAGTAGCAATATAAGATAGCCCAAAATTTACATAAACCAAAATTAAATTTGAATATGTTAGACCTAAGGAAAATCATACATTTGATCAATTTCAGACCTATGGTAGAGCAAACTGGGTAACTGCTTATGGACCTTACATGTAGAAGTATATTTTATGTAAAGGGACTATGCATAGGTCCATGTAGATACCTTTTGAGCCTTATATGATCATTGTATTATGAATGTGTTTTGTCCATTTTCCTCTTATAGATACAATTTATATTCAGAATAAATGTTTACATTTTTAGGTGGCTTTTAAGGAGATACTTCGGCAATGTTCACATATAATTACCAAGAACCAAAACCTTATTATGTAAGGTTTTTATGTAATTTTATGTAATAACCTTATTATGTAAGGTTATGTAAAATGTTAGTAACATTTCATCACTTGCATGAATAGTTATCAGAACTTATATTGTGTTGAATGTGCACACTGATTGTTCTTTGAACCAAGGGGGCCACAGCACATTCAGCTAGAACTCAGCAGTGTACTGATCATATGCTCTTTACTCATATTTCTTTATTCCGACTATAAGAATTCTGAAGTGCCATATCCACTGTTACTACAATTTAGTTAAAATATCTGTGATTAGTGACTAAGAAGTTCATACCAATTGTAAAAATACCCATAAATGGTAGTAATTTGAGTCAAGTTATGCAAATATTCCAAAGCTATAATTTAAAAATGGGACTTGCCTTATAGGGCACCTGGGTGGCTCAGTCACTTAAGCATCTGACTTTGGCTCAGGTCATGATCTCGGGGTCCTGGGATTGCCCTAAGAGCAGGGAGCCCACTTGTCCCTCTCCCTCTGCCCCTTTCCCTGCTTGTGCTCACTCTCTCAAGTAAATAAATAAATGTATAAAAAATAAATAAAATGGGACTTGCCTTGTATATGAGCCTAAGATCTCTGTAACTTTTTTTTAAAAAGATCTTTGTAACTTTAAATGTACACATACATTTAATTCTCTTTATTTCAAGTCTTCCTATCCTTGAACATGGTATGTCTTTCTAGTTATTTAAATATCAAAATATCTCTCAGTAAAGTTTATTTATTTTTTTCATAAATCTCTCTCATGTCTCTTTGAATTATTAGATACCTTATTTCTTGTTACTATTACAAATAGTATATTTTTCCTCTTTTGTTTTTCCTTTCCATTTCTATTTGATGATATAAGCTTTTTTGGTATATAATACAGATCTATATTCAGTTGTCTTATCAAATTGTTTTATTAAAATACTTTGCATGAAGATTGTGTCTTTCTTTCCAGTAGTTACATATTCTCTCTCTCTCTCTTTTATTTTTTATTTTTTTGCCTTACTGTGCTAATTAGGACTTCCAATACAATATTCAATACAGGTGTTAATAGTGGGCATTCTTATGTTGCAGTTAATTTTTAGAAGCAAGTGCTTCTTATGTTTTACTATTAAGAATAGTGTTTGGTGTAGATTTTTGATAGGTACCCTGTGGGTTAAAGACATTTCTGTTGCTAGTTGGCTAAGATGTTTTTTGTTTGTGAAGAACAAGTAATAAATTTTATCAGACACTTTTTCTATACTTGTGAGAAGATCATATGGTTGTCCTTCCCTATTCTGTTAAGGTGGTGAATGACATTTATAGGTTTTTCTATTGTTGAATTACCATTGCATTGCAGGAATGAACCCAACTTAATATGATGGTCTTTTTTCATATACAAATGGATTTAGTTTATTAGTATTTCATTTAGGATTTTTGTATCTAAGTTCATGGATGATATTGGCCCCTAATTTTATTTCTTATGTTATCTTTGTTTGATTTTGGTATTCAGATTATACCACCTCAAAGAATGAGTTGGGAACTATTCCGTTCTGTCCCCTCCCTCCTCTCCTCTAAGGGTTTATATAAGACTAGAATGATCTGTTTCTTGAAAGTTTAGTTGAACCTCTGTTCAACTGTCTGGGCTTAGTATTTTGAGGGGAGTGTGTGGGCTTAGTAGTTTTTGAGGAGGTATGTATTCAGTTTTCTAAATAGTTTTTATTTAAAATTTCTGTTTCTAGTTAGGGCAGTTTTTAGAAAAAAGTTTTCTTTTTTAGGAATCCACCATTTTTGTCTATATATGGCATAAAGTAGTTCATTCTTTTCTTATCGTTTAAATTTCTGCTTGTATTTCTCTCTTTTTTATTCCTAATATTTTTTGTGACTTCTGTTTTCCTTTATCAGTCTTATTAGAGGGTTTATATATTTTCTTAGCTTTATCAAAAACCAGTGCTTGATTCTGATTTTCTCTGTTATGTGTTTTCTTTTTCATTAATTTTTGGCTTTTCTCCTTTACACACTTCTTTTTTTTTTAAGATTATTTATTTATTTGACAGACAGAGATCACAAGTAGGCAGAGAGGCAGGCAGAGAGAGAGAGAGGGAAGCAGGCTCCCCACCGAGCAGAGAGCCCGATGTGGGGCTCAATCCCAGGACCCTGAGATCATGACCTGAGCTGAAGGCAGAGACTTTAACCCACTGAGCCACTCAGGCACCCCTCCTTTACACACTTCTTAAGTGAAAAGCAGAATCTAACATTAGGATATCTCATATTTTCCAAGGACAGGATTTCAGTAGGCTTTGAGACTAGCTGGACCCAGGGGCTTATAGTGCTACCAGGACATTCATTCTTTCTTTTTCCTCTAAGTCTTCCTTTCCTCTTGTTGTCATCTGACTTTTCTACTCTTCAGTCTACAAGGCGGAAAATGGTGACAATGAGCCTCTGAATTTGATGTCAGTTTCAACTTTGTGTGCTCTTGATTCCTCCGGGGATTTCAGATTTTTCCATCTGGATCACTTCTTTCTTTTTGGAGATTTTTTTTCTTTAGAATTCTCTTTAGTGAGATTTTCTGTAGTAAACTCTCAGCTATTTTGTCTGAAATCTATGTCTTTTTTGTTTGTTTGTTTTTTGGTCTGTCACTTTTTTTGATAGATATTCCATTAGGTATAAAATTTTGGGCTAGCAGTATTTTTGTAGTCATTGTAAGAGATAATTCCACTCTCTCTTGGTTTCCATTGTTGCTATTGATAAATCAGCTGCCTAATAATTGTTAACTTAAGTGGATGTGTCTTTTGTTTTGTTTTATAAAATTTGCTGTTTTTGAACTCTTTATTTTTTGGTTTTTCTGAAGTTTCATATGCTGTGCCTAGGTATAGATTTCTTTTTATTTATCCTGTGTGAGACTTTTATTGTGAATTGCTTATTTTCCCTGGAAAAAATATTAGTGGTTCTTCTTTGAGGCCCAAGAAGGAAACACATTGCTTCAAGAGGATATACATTTAGTGTGTTCCCCCCCCCCCCCTCCGCATACCTCAAGGTACTTACTGCAATTTGGTGACTGAATTTATCCTTTGAAGTTTTGGAGCACTCTAATGGGGTGACTTTGGATTGCAAATATGTGTGTGGTTCCGCTTTTCTTTACAGCCTCTTAAGAATCCTTTGTTCTCTTCTACATCAGGAAGACCAGTTTCCTAGTCCTTTGGTAATGACTGGGTTTACTTTTCCTGTTCACTCTTTTCCTGAGTATGAAACTTTTGCAGGGGGGTGGTCCCAGCTTTATGGAGAAAGGGTCTCTTGTTAGATTTTCCATTTGGGGTGGGTCTTATTCTTTGGCTTCTGTTCTCTCTGAAGAGATTATAAAAATTAAAGCTTAACTTGGTGAATTAGGCAGATGTATACAAGATAAAAACTATGTTGTTATGCCACTTATCTCTCTGAGTTTCTGCCTTCTCATAGATTTTGGTCTGGTAATTCCTTTATGATCTTGTCAGCTCTTCAGTGCTTTTGGAAATAAAATTTTATCCATCACTTTTAACTGTTTTCAATGAAGAATTGGGTGAATAATCTAGCCTAAAATGTTATTGAAAGTGGAATTTTATTCAAATTTCTTGGAGTTTTCTCTTTTCTTTTTCTGATTCCTTCAGGTAGATGCTTAACTCACCAATTATTAGGCTTTTTTCTAACATAAGCATTTTTTAAAAAAGATTTTATTTATTCATTTGAGAGAGAGAGAGAGCGAGAGCAAGCCAGTGGAAGGAGTAGGTGGGATGTACTAACAGACTCTGTGTGGAGCATGGAGTCTGATGCAGGACTTGATCCCATGACCTGAGATTGTGACCTAAGCTGAAACCAAGAGCCAGACACTCTATCAACTGAGCCACCCAGGCACCCCTTTAATGTAAGCATTTAAAGTTATACATTTTTGGGGGCGCCTGAGTGGCTCAGTGGGTTAAGCCTCTGCCTTCGGCTCAGGTCATGGTCTCGGGGTCCTGGGTTCAAGCCCCACATCGGGCTCCTACTCACCGGGGAGCCTGCTTCCCTTCCTCTCTCTCTCTCTCTGCCTGCCTCTCTGCCTACTTATGTTCTCTGTCTGTCAAATAAATAAAATCTTAAAGTTATACATTTTTAAAAATGATTTAATTTACTTATTTGACAGAGAGAGAGATCACAGGTAGGCAGAGAAGCAGGCAGAGAGACGGGGCGGGGTGGGGGGGGAGCAGGCTCCCTGCTGAGCAGAGAGCCTGATGTGTGGCTCTATCCCAGGACCCTGAGATCATGAACTGAGCCGAAGGCAGAGGCTTTAACCCACTGAACCACCCAGGTGCCCCTAAAGCTACACATTTATAAGTGGTTCATCAGGTTTGAAGTGGAATATTTTCATTATTATTACTATTTTTTAGAGGGGAGGGACAAAGGCGGGAGTGAGGGGAGAGGGAGAGAGAGAGAAAATCCCAAGCAGGCTCCATGCTCAGTGCAGAGTCTGATCAATCCCATGACCCCTAGATCATGACCTGAGCTGAAATCAAGAGTCAGACACTTATCTGACTGAACGACCCAGGCGCCCCTAATTATTTTTAACTATATGTATTTAAGGTTTTTAATTTGCTATTATAATTTTTAGTTATACTTGCTTTTTTAAGTCATGACCTGTGATCCACAAGTCAATTAGGAGTTTTGAAATACATGGATTTTAAAAGATTTCGTTTTGTTGTATTTAACACACCTTTCAAAAAACCCAGGATTTTCATTTGGATCACAAAGCAAGACTCAGCTCTGTGCTTTATAAAAGAGATGTACAAAATGATTTAGAAAAGTTAAAGGGAAAGGCAAAAATATGTAAGGCAAATGAAAACAATAAGAAAATATGAGTTACTCTGTGAACACTCTTTTGGGGTACTTTTTCTTCCCTTCCTGATCACAAACTTTAGTGAATAACCAATATTCTGTATCACTGAGACTTATTGAGATTCTTGGAAGACTGATTTTACATTAATAACTGAATGGTCATTTTTCTTCCTTTTCCTCCCCCTTCTTTTCCTTCTTCTCTTCTCTCTTCTCTTCTTCCTCTTTTCCTTAGACTTTAATATCTCTGAAACTAGGATCCATCTCGCATATTGGTATGCATCTTATTATTGGTGATACTTCACAATTAAGGAATAATTACTAATAATTTTGGCAGCATTTTTCTCTTAGTGCAACATATCCTGCAATCTCTAGTATCTTAGTTTTGGTGAAATATATACATTTTTACATGTATATCATGACTCTTCATCCCACCCCATCCCCTACTTGAAATGCTCCTCTTTTTTGTCTTTCCCATCCTATGCTTATATCATTCAAGACCTTAAGGTGGGGGTGCCTGGATGGCTCAGCCTGGTAAGTGTCTGACTTTGGCTTAGGTCATGATTGCCAGGGTCCTGGGATCGAGTCCCACAGCAGGCTCCTTGCTCAGTGGGGAGCCTGCTTCTTACATCTCCCTCTGCTTCTCCCCCACCTGACTCGTGTTCTTACTCACTCTGCTCTCTCTTTCAAATAAATAAGTAAAAAATCTTAAAGACCTTCAGAGTGGAAATAATCTTTAGTTTCTCATTCTGGTTCCTGTTGTTCCAGCACCTAGCATAATATGTTGTTGGACACAGGGTTTTATTTAATTAACAATTAAGGGAAGTGTGTACATATAAAGAATCATATCATGAGCTGTGACATATTTATATTAGTGATCAATTTTTTTAGCTTGTTGGTAAGAGGAATTAAAAACCTACATTTTGGATAGAAAGAACAGAATCCAATGATTCCTACATTACGTAAGTTAGAGAATTCATTGGATCAGTGCTTATTCATCTGGTGATGTTTGAGAGTTTAACCAATGAAACAAAAAAAATTACAAAATATAGACACTGTGAAGGAAATAAAAAGAGTAGTACAATACAGAATAACAGAGAGTGGCATTTAGAAAGAGGAAGAAAGAAGCCTTCATCAACGAGAAGATATTTAGCTTGGGACTTGATATATACTAGTGAAAGACAGCAGTTGTTGAAAGCACTGAGAGAAAAGCATTTCAGATGGGGAAATAGCAGGCCCAAAGTGGGGAAGAGCTTTTATTTAACTGAAAGACTCATAGTTGTGGAGAGTGTCACCTCAACGTAAGAGAGGCAGGCAGGAGCAGTACCTTAATATGCTAACATTTACTCAGCATTTGGGGTGTACTGGGTACTGTCCAGCCACATTTTCTTGGGCAGTGTGAATTATTCTGCCATACTGACTTCTCAGATGCTGAGAGTTTGGATTTAATTTGAAGATGCATTAGAAAACCTTGGGACTATTATGCAGTGCTATGGTCCATTTTACATTTTTAAAGATTACACTGGCTGCTTTGTGCACAGTTGATCAGAAGGAGGCTTATACTAGTCAGGTAAGAGGCAAAGTTGTTGGGGCGCCTGGGTGGTTCAGTAGGTTAAGCGTCTGCCTTCAGCTCAGGTCATGTTCTTGGGGTCCTAGGATGGAGCCCTACATCAGGCTCTCTGCTCAGCAGGGACCCTGCTTCCCCCTCTCTCTCTGCCTGCCTCTCTGCCCACTTGTGATCTCTATCAAATAAATAAATAAAATCTTAAAAAAAAAAAAGAGGCAAAGTTGTTTTGAACCGTGGTTCTGATGATGGAGATGAAGAGCAGTGGACCAATTTAAGATAATGTTTTACAAGTCTTGTGTTAATGTCTTGGATAAGGGGAGAGGATTGTGAGGGAAAGGGAATAGTCAGATCCCAGAGGGTTAAAGAATTGAAGAGATGATGTGTGTAGATATTATGTGAAGTTTTTTGTCAGTTAAAGGGGAGCAGAGCTGTTTTTAACCTTCTTACTTCTGTAATTTTTCCAGTGACATTTCTGTCTCTCTCTTTTAAATTCTTGGAACCAGATATATTTTTATTCTAGTCTGCCTCTCCAGATTCCAGCACCTTTTTCTCATCCCACACTTAACAGATGCTTAGAGGAGGAAAGTCAGTGTAAAAGTAGGATAGCATTCTCAGCAATTCTGCCCTTTTTCATCAGGATGTTCCTTGCTAAATCAGTCCTTTTTGTATCAGAGGAAAACCATTTTGTTTTATAAGTAAAGCTTTAATTCTTGAAAGGACACCATCTTCGTGAAGTCAGTCATGTGTATTTGTATTGTGGGGTTAGGGATGATGATATTATTTTTTGGTTGTATGTATTTTTATGTTAAGTCTTAACATGCCTTAAAAGGTAAAGGTGAGTGTAGCTGAGTTGCAAATTCAGTTTACCACTTGTTTTCTCAATTGAAAAGCAAGAGATCAACTAAAAGATAAAATTAGTTGTGTAACTAACTGAAAGACAAAGTTTTCAGAAGAGATCGCTTTTTTTTAAATTTAAAGATTTTATTTATTTATTTGACAGAAAGAGAGAGCAACGCACCAGAGCAGGAACACAGAATGGGAAGTGGGGGAGAGGGAGAGGCAGGCTTCCCACTGAGCAGGGAGCCTGATGTGGGGCTTGATCCCAGGATCCTGGGATCATGGCCTGAGCCGAAGGCAGCCACTTAATGAGTGAGCTGCCCAGGTGCTCCAGAAGAAATAGCTTTTTTAAAAAATGTTTTTTAAATATTACAGGTTCAGTTTTTGAAACCACCTTTGACTACAGTTTTAAGTAGACAGTTTCTTTCCTCATTTTATGAAGCTCTGGTTTTCCCTTACTGTCTTTCAAGAGTGAATAAAGAAGCCATATAACAAAACCAATGGAAGAATTTTGTGGACAAGATGAGTGGGAAGATTAGAATGAGGAAGGCAGAAACTGAAAATTAAAGTCTGATGATAGATAAGGATCACGAAATACTGTTTTAATCCACTGTTCCTAAATTTTGGGTAGTTACCTTATCCTTTGGGATTCTGATGAAAGTGAAACAATCTGGCCCTGGAAAGTGCACAGACACATGCACATTCAGATTTGTACATAATCTTAGGGCATTGCTAAAGCTGAAGAGCATGTAGGATGCCTGATGCGCTGGTCAAGAACACATGGTCTAAATGGCAATCAGGGCTTGAGAGTATGTGGCTGGCAAGTTTCGACATTCAAACTGTGACAGTGTAGTTCCCTTCTCAAATACCAATCTTTAGGACAGCCAAGATTAATTTTTTGTTTTTAAACCTCTGGTGTGACAGCTAATAAAGCAAAACAGTTTTTAGTTTTAGCTATTGAGAAATTAGAATAATCTGCTTTTAAAACTTTTTCTATTTAAATGCCATAGATAGCAGTTTTTTGCTGTAAGGCAATATGGTATTCAGGTTACCCAAATATAAATAGCCTACTAAAAAAAGTTGAACTGGAATATAAACAAATTTCAAATTCACCAACACATATGTATGTATAGGAACTAAGTAAATGTCTCTTTGGGGAAGTAGGTTTAAAAAAAAAAAACAGCCGTTTGTTCTTTCTGCCTTTCCATGAATCTGTTTGTAAGTTAAATTTTATCACAAAACAGAGCTTTTAAATGAATTTTATTAGTCCTGCAAGTTTAGTCTTGGGCATTTTTATCTTACTGTTGGTGATGAAGCTGTACTTCATTGCTGTTCATTTGGTACAGCACTTAAGTGGAACACTGAACCAGTGATGCAACTTAATAGGTTATAAATTGTTTCCTTTAGGCAAATTATGCCGGTTAGACCAATATTTAATGTAATCCAGAATTCTTAGGATTCATTGATTGAATAGGAGATTGACTAGATGACCTACTGCTGAATGCTTTGGCCATGGAGTCTAGGATTCCTTACATTTTTTTTTAAACTTACTTGATGAAATAAAAGGATTTTGGGGGTGACTGGGTGGTTCACTTGGTTAAGCATCTGCCTTGGGCTCAGGTCATGATCCTGGGGTCCTCGGATTGAGCCCCTTGTTGGGCTTCCTGCTCCGTGGGGATTCTGCTTCTCCCTGTCCCTCTACCCCTCCCCCATGCTCATGCATGCTTTCTTCCTCTCTCTCACTCACTCACTCTCTAATTTGTGCTCTCTCAAATAAATTAAATCTTTAAGTTTTTTTTTAAAAGGGATTTTTTCTTCATCCTAAATGTTATTTATAACTTGAAAGCATGTTACACATCATAAGAAATAGAAATCAGGGGCGCCTGGGTGGCTCAGTGGGTTAAAGCCTCTGCCTTCGGCTCAGGTCGTGATCCCGGGGTCCTGGGATAGAGCTCCGCATTGGGCTCTCTGCTCGGCAAGGAGCCTGCTTCCTCCTCCCTCTCTGTCTGCTTGTGATCTCTGTCTGTCAAATAAATAAATAAATTTAAAAAAAAAAGAAATAGAAATCAAAGAAAGAAAGTTTAAAAATGAAATACTTGATGCTTTAAGGTAATGGTGGTTTAATAAGGAATTTTTAGCTTTAATTTTAGTGACTGAACCAAAAGTGTTTTTGGCAGATGGACAGTCAATGCATTTTTTTCCTCATAACTTTCCTTGTAGAATTCTGGAATACAAATGTGAGGAATAATACAGTAAAATTGTATATATTCACATTCAACCATCTTTGTTCAGAGAATAGTAAAATAGTGAAAAGCAATTAAATTAAATTTGAATTTAGATTCTCTTTGCTATTATGCTCAGTGAGTTTCTTCTCTATAGCATTTTTGTGCCTCCGATAGGATGAACATGCCATGTGGTTCTAGTGCTAGGTAGATGCTTCTCTCATGGCATAGCTCCTAAGCATAAGCCAGCTACTTCAACTGTGTTCAGTTGAAAATAGCAAACTGTTCCATACTATAAAAAAATCCCCGGTTGTGTTGGATTTATTATAAGATAGTGCTATACTTTATGGATGATATAAGGTATGCCCAAGATAATTTTGAATTTATGTGATTTCTGCTTTTAGTGCTATCTTTAGAATATCTTTGAAATAACCCTGTGAGATTAGAGTCTCCTGAAAAAAGAAGTTTAGCTAAGGATTTTACTATTTTTTTTTCAGGTGTTCAAAATGGTACCCATAGTTTTATATTTTAGTGTATATTGTTACATTTGGAGCTAATTAACAGTGTTGTAAAAATTAGAGTAATTTTGCCATTTTGGCTAACTTTGTTCTTTTGTTTGTTTTTCTTACAAGGAAACAATCTTAAATGTCAGGGTCAAGTTTCCTGTGTCTTTTATACCTCTTATGTATATCAAATTAGTGCTGTAGTTTTGGGTTGTTCTTTTCTTCATAGTAAACTTCCTAAAGCATACTCCTATCTTGTCCACTCTTCTCTTTAATTTATATATGAGAGAGGCCTAAAGTTAGAGGTATAGTGGTGACTATGGAGCAAAAAAACCAAACAAATACAGTTTAAGAGGGACTAAATATCAATTGTAAGGGCATATTCAGCCAGAGCGGCCCCACCCCAGTTGAACTGCACAATGACTTTCTTCTTTTTAATAAAGCGAGACTTAACTTTTATAACTACATGTGATTTTTCTTTTTTTTTTTTTAAGATTTATTTATATATTTGAGAGAGAGCAAGAGAGCATAAGTGGGGATGGCAAAGGGGGAGAGAATCTGAAGCAGACTCCATGCTGAGTGGAGCCCCCGTATGGGGCTCACAACCCTGAGATCACGATCTAAGATGAAACGAAGAGTCAGTTGCTTAACCAGCTTTGCCACCCAGGCATCCCAATGATTTATTTTCTTACTCTTTGTTAGATATCTCTTAATTATGTGTGTGTATGTATTTATATTTCTGTACTTGCCACCCCATCCTCAGTTTCAGAAAGGATTTAACATGACTTGCTTTCCACCTAATTAAAATGATAAAATAGTTGATATATCCAAAAGAATATAATGTAGGGTATAGAGCACAATGAAATGAAACTTGTGCATCTGCTACTCAGTTTAAGATTAGAACATTTCTTAACATTTTCATTATAAGGATCCCAGAAAGAAAAGAAAGAGAAAGGGGGACAGAAAATTTATTTGAGGAAATAATAGCTGATGGCTCCCCAAATCTGGGAAAGGAAATAGAAATCCAGATCCAGGAGGTACAGAGGGCTCTCAACAAAATCAACACAAGGAGGTCCACATCAAGACACATAGTAATTAAAATGGCAAAAAGTAGTGATAAGGGGAGAATTTTAAAAGCAGGAAGAGAAAACACATCCAGGTAGAAGGGAAACTGCATAAGGCCGTCAGCTGATTTTTCATCAGAAACTTTGCAGAGCAGAAGAGAGTGGCATGATATATTCAAAGTGCGGAAAGGAAAAAACCAGCCAGTGGAACAGAATAGAGAATCCAGAAGTGGACCTTCACCTCTATATAGGGTCAGCTAATCTTTGACAAAGCTGGAAAGACTATAGAATGGAAAAAGGACAGTCTAGGGATACCTGGGTGGCTCAAGAATTAAGCCTCTGCCTTTGGCTCAGGTCATGATTTCAGAGTCCTGGAGTCCAGCAGGGAGCCTGCTTGCCCCTCCCTCTGTCTGCCTCTCTGCCAACTTGTGATCTCTGTCAAATAAATAAATAAATCTTTAAAAAAGAAAAAGGACAGTCTCTTTAACAATTGGTACTGGGAAAATTGGATATGAATGAAACTGTTCCATTTTCTTAAACCATACACAAATATGAACTCAAAATATATGAAAGACCTAAATGTGAGATGGGAATCCATCAAAATCCTAGAGGAGAACACAGGCAGCAACCTCTTCAACCTCAGCTACAGCAGCTTCTTGCCAGACTAGTCTCCAAAGTCAAGGGAAACAAAGGAAAAATGAACTCTTGGGACTTCATCAAGATAAAAAGCTTCTGCACAGCAAAGGAAACAGTCAACAAAACTAAAAATCAATCTATTAAATGGGTAAAAATATTTGCAAATGATATATCAGAAGAAGAACTAGTATCGGGGGCACATAGGTGGCTTTGTTGTTTGAGCGTGTGCCTTTGGCTCAGGTTGTAATGCCAGGGTCCTGGGATTGATCCCCTGCATGGGGCTCCCTGCTCATGGAGGTTCTGCTTCTCCTTCTCCTCCCACTCACGCGTGCGTGTGTGCTCTCTCTCTCTTTCTCTCTCTCTCAAATAAATGAATCTTTTATAAAACGAGGGCTAGTATCCAAGATGTATAAAGAACTTATCAAACTCAACACCTAAAAACCAAATAATCCAGTCAAGAAATGGGCAGAAGACATGAACAGACGTTTCTCCTCTGTCTCCTCATATGTCTATGAACAGACATACAAATGACCAACGGACACATTAAAAAATGCTTAGCATCTCTTGGCATCAGGTAAATACAAATCAAACCGTAATGAGACACCATCTCACACCAGTCAGAATGGCTAAAATTAACAAGTCACAAAACAACAAATGTTGGCAAGGATGTGGAGAAAGGCAAATCCTCTTATGCCGTTTGTGGGAATGCAGACTGGTTTGGCTACTCTGGAAAATAGTACATACAGCTGTTCCTCAAAAAGTTGAAAATAGAGCTCCTTTATGACCCAGCAATTGTAGTACTAGGTATTTACCCCAGATATACAAATGTAGTGATCCAGAGGGGCACATGCACCCAGTGTTTATAGCAGCAATGTCCACAATAGCCAAACAATGGAAAGAACCAAGATGTCCATCAACAGATGAATGGATAAAGAATATGTGGTACACACACACACATACACACACACACACACACACATACTCACTCACTCACTCACACAATGGAATATTACTCAGCCATCAGAAAGGACGAATACTTACCATTTACATTGATGTGGATGGAACTGCTGGAGGTATTACGCTGAGCAAAACAAGTCAATCAGAGAAAGACAATTACATGGTTTCACTCATGTGGAATATAAGAAACAGTGCAGAGGATCATAGGGGAAAGGAGGGAAAACTGAAAGGGAAGTCATCAGGGAGGGAGACAAACCACGAGAGACTCATAACTACAAGAAACAAACTGAGGGTTACCCGAGTGGGAGTGGGTGGGGGGATGGGGTAATTGGGCGATGGGCATTAAGAAGGGCACATGATGTGATGAACACTGGGTGTATATGCAACTGATGAATTATTAAAGTCTACATTTAAAACAGTGATTTACTATATATTGGCTAATTGAATTTAAATTAAAAAAAAAACAAAACAGCGGAAAACACTCTTTCTAGCAAGGCTATCATTCAGAACAGAAAGAGAGAGAGTTTCCCAAACAAAAGTTAAAGGAATCTATGATCACTAAACCAGCCCTACAAGAAATATTAAATGGGAATCTTTAAGTGGAAAGGAAAGACCATAAACAGGATTAAGAAAAGTAGGAAGCACCAAAGCAGTGATATTAAGTATATCTATAAAAATCAGTCAAGGAGGGATGCCTGGGTGGCTCAGTTGGTTAAGCGGCTGCCTTCAGCTCAGGTCATGATCCCAGCATCCTGGGATCGAGTCCCACATCGGGCTCCTTGCTCGGCGGGGAGCCTGCTTCTCCCTCTGCCTGTGCTCGCTTGCTCTCTCTCTCTCTCTGTGACAAATAAATAAAATCTTTAAAAAAAAAATCAGTCAAGGAATTCCCAAAATAAAAGGATGTAAAGTATGATACCATTTACCTAAAGCATGGTGGGTAGTGGGTAGTAAAGAATGGGTTTAAACTTAAGTGACCATCAACTTAATATAGACTGCTATGTTCCTAAGAGGTTATATACAAACCTAATGGTTATAAAGAGAATGGAAACCAAGTATATAGCTAAAGAAAGCCAGAAAATCATAAGAAAGCAAGAGAAGAAAGGAACAGAGAAGAACTACAAAAGCAACCATAAAATAAGTAACAAAATGGCAATAAGTACATAACTACCAATAATTACTTGGAATTTAAAGGGACTAAACACTCAAAGACATAGGGTGACGGAATGCACAAAAAAGCAAGACCCAATTATATGCTGCCTATAGGAGACTCATTTCAGACCTAAAGAACACATGCAAATTGAAAGGAAAGAGATAGGAAAGAGTTTGTCATGAAAACAGAATTGAAAAGAAAGCCAGTGTAGCAATATTTATGTTGGACAAAATAGACTTTAACACAAAGAATGTAACAAGAGACAAGGAAGGACACTACATAAGCATAAAAGGAGTAATCCAGGAAGAAGATATAACAATTCTAAGTATTTATGATGAGAGCACTCAGATACATAAAGAAGCTAATAGCAAATATAAAGGAAGTAATTGATAGTCATATGGTAATAGGGGACTTTAACACCCAACTTACATCAATGGCTAGGTCATCCAGTCAGAAAATCAATAAGGAAATTGTGGCTTGAATGACACATTGGACCACAGATATTTTCAGAACATTCTATCCTAAAAGAATAGAATACACATCTTTTGAAGTACACATACAGGGAACATTCTACAGAATATAGTAGGCCACAAAACAAGTCCGAACAAATTGAAAAAGCTGAAGTCATACTACGCATCTTTTCTGACCACAGTGCTATGAAACTAGAAATCAACCACCAAAAATAAATAAATAAAAATATCTGGAAAACAATACAGATACATGGAGGTTAAATAACATGCTACTAAACACTGAATGGGTCAACAAGGAAGTCAAGGAGGAAATGACAAATACATGGAGATAAGTGAAAACAAAAACACAATGGTCAAAATCTTTGTGACACAGCAAAAGTTGTTTTAAGAGGGAAGTTTATAGGAATATAGGCCTACCTCAAGAAGCAAGAAGAATTTCAAACAACCTAACCTTATACCTTAAAGAGCTAGAAAAAGAACAAATGAAACTCAAAACCAGTAGAAGGAAGGAAATAATAAAGATTAGAGCAGAAATGAACGAAATAGAAACTAAAAAAACAAAACACAAACCAGAGCAGATCAATGAAACCAGGAGCTGGTTCTTCAGAAAGATCAACAAAATTTATAAACCTTCAGCCAGACTCACCAAAAAGAGGGGGAGGACTTAAACAAAATCAGAAATTGAAGAGGAGAAATAACAGTAATACAGAAATACAAAGGACTATAAGAGAATATTCTGAAAAATTATATGCAAACAAATTGGAAGTCTAGAAGAAATGGATAAATTCCTAGATACATATAACCTCCCAATACTAAATCAGGAAGAAATAAAAAGTTTGAACAGACCAATTACCAGCAATGAAATTGAATCAGTAATAAAATACTCCCAAGAAAAAAAAAGTCTAAGACCAGACAACTTCACAGGTGAATTCTACTAAACAGTTAAAGAAGAATTACTACCTGTTCTTCTCAAACTATTCCACAACACAGGAGGGAAAGTTTCCAAATTCATTCCGTGAAGCCAACATTATTGATACCAAAACCAGATAAAGACACTACAAAAAAAAAAAAAAAAGCGGGGGGCAGGGGAGAGAACTACAGGCCAGTATCTCTCATGAAGGTAGATGCAATAATCCTCAACAAAATACTAGCAAATTCAACAGTACATGAAAAAAATCATTCACCATGATCAAGTGGGATTTATTCCTGGGATGCAGGAGTGCTTCAATATCCACAAATTAATCAACATGATATTTCACATCAACAAGAGAAAGGATAAAAAAAACCATGATCATTTCAATAGATGCAGAAAAAGCATTTGACAAAGCACAACATCCATTCATGACAAAAACCCTCAATAAAGCAGGTTTAGAGGGAACACACCTCAGTATATAAGAGGCCATATATGCTAAAACCCAGATCTGGCATCATACTCTATGGTGGAAAACTGAGAGCTTTTCCCTTAAGATCAGGAACAAGACAAGTATGTCCACTCTCACCATTTTTATTAGACATAGTATTGGAAGTCCCAGCCACAACAACGAGCCAAGAAGAAGAAATAAAAGGCATCTACATTGGTAAGGAAGAAGTAAAACTTTGACTCTTTGCAGATGACGTGATTCTATGTATAGAAAACCATAAAGGTTGCACCAAAACACTACTAGAACTGATAAACGAATTTGGTAAGGGAATGGGATACAAAATCACTATACAGAAGTCCTTTGCATATCTATACACAAATAATGAAGCAGCAGAAAGAGAAATTAAGAAAACAGTCCCATTTAGAATTATACAAAAAATAATAAAATACCTAGGAATAACTTAACCAAGGAGGTGAAAGATTGGTACTCTGAAAACTGTAATACACCAATGAAAGAAATTGAAGATGACACAATGCAATAGATAGACATGCTTACAGAGTAGAACAACGAATATTATTAAAATGGCCATACTACCCAAAGCAACGTACAGATTTGATGCAATCCCTATCAAAATGCCAACAGCATTTTTCACAACTAGAACAAATAATCCTAAAATTTGTATGGAACCACAAAAGACCCTGAATAGCCAAAGCAGCCTTGAAGAGGAAGAACAAAACTGGAAGTATCACAAACTCAGACTTCAAGATATGTTGCAAAGCTGTAGTAATGAAAATGGTATTGTCTGGCACAAAAGTGAGACACATAGATCAGGGGAACAGAATAGAAAATCCATGGGGAGCTAGCTGAGTGGCTCAGTCAGTTGAGTGTCTGACTCTTGATAGAGGCTCAGGTCATGATCTTGGGGTCCTGGGATTGAGCCCCATGTCAGGCTCCATGCTCAGCAGGGAGTCTGCTTAAGGATTTTCTCCTCCTCCTGTCCTCCTCCTACTTGTGCACACACACATGCTCCCTCTCTCAAATAAATAAATCTCTTTAAAAAAAAAAAAACAACAACAACCATATGTAGGGACACCTGGGTGGCTCAGTTGGTTAAGCTGCTGCCTGCCTTCGGCTCAGGTCATGATCCCAGGGTCCTGGGATCAAGTCCCGTATCGGGCTCCTCGCTCAGCAGGGAGCCTGCTGCTCTCTCCGTTTCTGCCTGCCACTCTGCCTGCTTGTATGCACACTTTTTCTCTCTCTGTCTGACAAATAAATAAATAAAATCTTTAAAAAATAAATGTATATAACTCAACAATCCAAAAAACAAATAATCCAATTAAAAATGGGCAAAAGACATAAACATTTCTTCATCGAAGATACACAGATGGCCAACAAACGTAGGAAAGGATGATCAGTGTCACTCATCATGAGGGAAATGCAAATCAAAAATCACAAATGAGAGATCACCTCACACCTGTCAGACTGGTTAAAATCAACAACACAGGGAACAACAGGTATTGGCAAGGATGTGGGGAAAAGGGAACCCTTTTGCAGTGTTGGTGGAAATGTGAACTGGTGTAGCCACTTTGGAAAACAGTATGGAAGTTCCTCAGAAAGTTAAAAATAGAATTACCCGGTGATCCAGCAATTGGACTGTTAGGTATTTACTACCCAAAGAATATAAAAACACTAATTCAGAAGGATACACTCAGCCCTGTTTTTATTGCAGCATTATCTACAATTATGAAAGCAGCCCAAGTATCCATCAATAGATGAATGGAAGAAGCTGTAATGGTTTCTACAATGGAATATTACTCAGCCAGGAAAACAAATGGAATCTTGTCATTTGCAACAACATGGATGGATCTAGAGGGTATAAAGCTAAGTGAAATAAGACCATCAGAGAAAGACAAATACCATATGATCTCACTCGAGGAATTTAAGAAACGAAAGAAATGAACATATTAAAAAAGAGACAAGGGGCACCTGGGTGGCTCAGTGGGTTAAGGCCTCTGCCTTCGGCTCGGGTCATGGTCCCGGGGTCATGGGATCGAGCCCCGAATCGGGCTCTCTGCTCAGCATGGAGCCTGCTTCCTCCTCTCCTGCCTGCCTCTCTGCCTACTTGTGATCTCTGTCTGTCGAATAAATAAATAAAATATTTTTAAAAATTTTTAAAAAAAGACAAAAACATAGATTTCTCTATAGAGATATGTTGTACGCCTTTCTGTGTATATGTCTAAGAGTTTCTCAGGGATGTATACCTAGAAGTGGAATTGCTGAGTTGTGAGGGTATGTGTGTCTTCAACTTGCCTACACAATGCCACATTACTTTTCAAAGTGGTTGCCCCAGTTTATGCTCCTATTAAGGGAATAAGAATGAATGCCTGGGGCACCTGGGTGGCTCAGTGGGTTAAAGCCTCTGCCTTCAGCTCAGGTCATGATCCCAGGGCCCTGGGATCGAGCCCCGCATTGGGCTCTCTGCTTGGCGGGGAGCCTGCTTCCTCCTCTCTCTCTCTGCTTACTTGTGATTTCTGTCTGTCAAATAAATAAATAAAATCTTAAAAAAAAATGAATGCCTGTCACCTCATATCTTCCTGTTAAATTCTTTAATATTTGCTAAACTGAAAGCAGTAAGATGACATAAGGTGTCTTAATTGGCATCTTCCTGTTACTGCTGAGGTTGGGCATTTTCTTCATGTATTCATTGGTCATTTCTGTAACTTTGCATGTAAAATACAGTATATTTTGCTCATTTTCCATATATATTCTGTTTTAAACTGATAATTTGATTTGCTTATTATTTTTTAGACATCTTTAAATGTCAGGATACTAATAATTTGTTTATATATGGCAAATATTCTCCTAATTTGTGGCATGTCTTTCATTTTCAGATGGATGATTTTTTGTAAACATTTACAGATTAGAGGAAATTATTTTGTTAGGTTAGTATCTTGTTTGGGATATATGTATAAAATATAGTTTCCAGAATCCTTAGTCCATACTTTAAAAAAGTGAGGCTTTTGCAGTCTTACTATTTAGTTCATTCCAATGTAAATAACAATTACAGAAAAACTCTTGCATTATTATAGAATTAGTGCTCAATAGCTTTTATTAAAACTTTTTCATATTAAAATAATCCAATTGTATAACCATAAAGCTAACTACATGTATGCCATGTTGATAAGCCATTGTTAGAAATTATACCTTTTGTCCATTAATTCTTGGTTTTTTTAATTTTATTACATTTTTCCAATAGATAAGACCATTTCCAGCTTTGGCTCACCATGTGAAACAATTATTGTTCCTTGTTCTATATTAGAGAATTTTGTTTGTTTTAAGAGGTAATAGTGTTGTGCCTTATATGACTGCACTGGCCATAGAAGATGATTCTTCTAGGAATTTTAACCTCCTTTGTTGTTGAATATAACAAGTCAGATAAACCTTTGTTTGCCAGTTAAGTTTTTCTTAGAAAGCTTTCTTTTAGCTGGAGTTTTATTTTTGCAGTTTTTTATTTGTGATGTCTTTAGGGAGCATTTAGGAACTGATCCTATAATTAATTTGTCTCTTCCTTTAATGCGGTCTTCCTGTGGTTAGGGATAGTTATTTCCTATTTCTTTTACTTTTTTTTTTTTTTTAAGTGGACTCCATGCCCAGTGGCACCCAACGTGGTACTTTAACTCACAACCCTAAGATCAAGACCTGAGGTGAGTTCGAGAGTTGGATGCTTAACCAACTGAGCCACCCAGGTGCCCCAGGGACAGTTATCTCAACTATCTGTAAGCTTGCACATGAAACTCCTACATTGGTACCATTCACACAGTGGATACGTGGTATTTAATATCTTGTTCTTTTTTCTTTCCTGTGTAGAGCAAATACCTGTATGTGCATGCAGTCCTTCATATATTCTGTACATAGACAGTGTTGAAGAAATTTGTCAAGCATGAGCTTAATTACCATGAAAAGTATGACAGTTCACCTGATTTTTTGATCATTGTAGATTAAGATTTCCTATTTGAAACAGTTGAGCTGTTACTTTGTTTTAGAAAATTTGTCTTTTTCAGCATTAATAATGGAATCTCATACACCTCTCTCCCATTGAAATAGTCTCAATGTGATTTCAACAGATTTTATCAGTGAATAGTGCATTTTCTAGAGCTGTTACAGAAATAAGATTCAGGAGCACTTCTACTCTTAACCATCAGGATCCAGTTTACCATCATCTACAGGATCACTTAATAGTAGCCTCTAATTGTCTCCCTGCTTTCATTCTTGTTCTCATCAACCCATTCTTCTTCTTCGTTTTTTTAAGTGAACAATTCCGTGGTATTTAGCACATTTACAGTGTTGTATAGCCACCACCTCTATCTAGTTCTAAAACACGTTTTATTCAAGTATAATTAACGTATAGTGTTAGATTAGTTTCAGGTGTACAGTATACTGACTTGGTAATTCCATACAGTACTCATTGCTCATTATGTTAAGTGTGCTCTTTTTTTTTTTAAGATTTATTTATTTATTTGAGAAAAAGAGGGAGAGGGAGAGAATCCCAAGCAAACTCCTCACTGAGCTCTGAGTCTAAGGCAGGGCTCAATCCCACCACCCTGAGACTGTGACCTGAGCTGAATCCGAGAGTCAGACGTTCAACCTCAACTGACTTATCCCATGATAAGTGTATTCTTAGTCCCTTTATCTGTTTCACACATTGCCCCACCACCTCCCCTCTGGCAGCCACTGGTTTGTTCTCTGTATTTAAGAGTCTGGATTTTTAAAAAAAATTTTTATTGGATGTATATGGATGGATTATTAGCCCCAGGGGTACAGGTCTGTGAAACGCCAGGTTTACACACTTCACAGAGTCTGGGTTTTTTTGTTTGTCATCTTTTTTCTTCATTTGTTTTGTTTCTTAGATCTCACGTATGAGTGAGATCATATGGTATTCATGTTTCTGACTGACTTACTTCACTTAGCTTTATGTCCTGTAGGGTCCATGTTGTTGCAAATGGTAAGATCTCATCCTTTTTTTTTATGACTGAGTAGTATTCCATTGTAGAATATACCACATCTTTATCCATTCATCTGTTCATGGACACTTGGGTTGCTTCCCTGTCTTGGCTGTTGTAAATAATGCTGCAATAAGCATAAGGGTACAGGTATCTTTTTTGAATTAGTGTTTTCATTTTCCTTGGGTAAATACTTAGCAGTGGCATTATTAGATCATATGGTAATTCTATTTTAAACGTCTTTAAGGAAACTCCATACTCTTTCCATGGTGGCTGTACCAGTTTACCTGCAAGACTCACTTGAGACTTAAAGACATGCAGATTCAAAGTGAAGGGGTGACAGAACATTTACAAGGCAAATAGAAGTGCAAAGAAAGCCCGGTTGCAATACTTACATAAGCAAAACAGAATTTAAAACGAAGAATGTAACAATATACAAAGAAGGACACGGTGTCATCAGAAAGGGAACAGTCCAGCAAAAGGATATAACAGTTGTAAACATTTGTACATTCACTTGGGAGCACTTAAATACAAAAAGCAGCTATTAACAGATAACACAGAAGGAAATTGACAGTAATACAATAATAGGGGAATTTTACACCCCGCTTAAATCTATGAATATATCATCCAGATAGAAAATCAATAAGAAACAGTAGCTTTGTTTTTTGGGAGTTTTTGTTCTTTTTATTTTTTAGACTTTTTTTTTTTTTTAAGTAATTTCTACACCCAATGTGAGTGAGGCTTGAACCTAAAACTCTGAGATCAAGAGACACACTCTACTGACTGAGTTAGCCAGGTGCCCAGTGACTTTAACAACACACTGGACTAGATGGATCTAACAGATATATTCACAACATACCATGCAAAAGCAGTGGAATACACATTCTTTTCAAGTGCACGTGGAACATTCTCTAGAGCAGATCATGTTAGGCCCCCAAACAAATTTCAACAAATTTTTGACCAGAATGGTATGAAACTAGAAATCAATGACCAGAAAAAACCTCTGGAAAGAACACAAATAAGTGAAGTCTAAATAACATGCTATAAACAATGAATGGGTCAATCACAAAATCAAAAAGGAAATCTTTAGTCCATTCTTTTTTTAAAATTATTTTTATTAACATATAATGTATTATTTGCCCCCAGGGGTACAGGTCTGTGAATCATCAGTCTTACACATTTCACAGCACTCGCCATAGCATATACCCTCCCCAATGTCCATCACCCAGCCACCCTTTCCATAACCCTCCACCCCCCAGCAACCCTCAGTTTGTTTTGTGAGATTAAGGGTCTCTTATGCTTTGTCTCCCTCCCGATCCCATCTTGTTTCATTTTTTCCTTCCCTACTCCCCACAACCCCCTGCCTTGTAGCAGCCGAACACAAAGCATAAGTTCTATTTAGAACCTTTCAATGGCTTCCTGTTTCTCTCAGAAGAAAAAATCAAAGTGTTTAGCCTGCAAGACCCTGTATGACTTTGCTCTATGCCCATCTGGTCTCATCTCTCCTAGTCTATTGTTTCATTTTGCACTGAACACACTGACTAACTTTCTGTTTGTCAGATACTCTAGGCAAGCCACCCCCTCAGGAATTGGCACTGATTTTCTTTTTCTGGAATTCTCATCCTACTTGTATGCTCCCTTTTTTACCTCCTTCAATTCTTTGCTCATATATATATATATATATACACACACACACACACACATCTACATATATGTGTATATATATATTTTTTAAGATTTTATTTATTTATTTGAGAGAGAGACACACACAGAGCATGAGGGGGAGGTCAGAGGGAGAAGCAGACTCCCCATGGAGTTGGGAGCCCAATGGGGGACTCGATCCCAGAACTCCAGGATCATGACCTGAGCCTAAGGCAGTGCTTAACCAACTGAGCCACCCAGGCGCCCCATATATTACTTTCTTAACTTAAAACTTTATCCCTGTCTCAAGCACTTCTAATTTCCCTCTTAACCCTGTTCATCTTTTTCTGCTTAACATTTAGCATTTTCTCACATACAACTCAGTGGTGTGCTACTAAGTGTTCCACTACTAGTTCTCTGAGTGTAGGTATGATGGTTGATATTTCTTTTATGGTAATGAGTAAGGGGAAGTGAAACAATGAAGATGTGCATCGACATTTCACTGATGTGTCAATCGGGTGAGAAACTTCTTTACGGAATTGGATAATAGTTTTCAGGTACTGGAAGAGTATGTTCTCAATTTTTTTGTGCTATTCATAATGTGATGGTTATAGATAGCACACATTTTTGAATTTAGTCAACATTTTCTCCAGCAGTTTCTTAGATCTAGACCATCAAAAAATACTCAAGATATGATTGGTAGTTTTTGCCAAGTTCCGTGGTATAAATACTGCCACCATGGCTGATTTCGAGCCACCAGCATGAAAGTCCGTGAATATGATGTTGTGGACATATGTACAGTAGCCCAGCATTACATAGCTCTTCCACCATACAGATACAAATAATTGCAAAGCAGCATATATAATAAAACATAGTAAAGTGATTAGGAAGTGATGAGTTTTTAGTATTTATTGCCTTTGTTTTAAAATAATTCATTTAATTATACACTTACATGCTTTTTTAATAAAGGCTGTGTTTAACACCTGGTTTGCAAACTTGCAAAGAGTGAAATAATCAATGAGTAAATGAAAATTTATCATTTGATCTTACCACTAGCACACCAGTGTAAATAATTTGCCTATTCATTTTCTATCTCCTTCATAGAGGCAGGGTTTTTGTTCTATATTGTTTCATGGCATGGTAGTAGTCAATAAATACCTATTGAATACATTTTAATGAAAATATTTGAGGCTTTTTATATATAAATTAAAATTTACATGAGCAAATGCCTGTATTAGGTGCTGAGTGAAACAAATCTTGTCTTTAAGGAAATGTGAAACCTTTTTTCTCTTTTCAAATATGAAGTTTTGATTATAACAAAAGCATATAAATCTTATTTTTCTGAATTATTAGATCTAAAAGCATGCTGCTCTGAAAAGGACAGAAAGACTTTCAAATATACCTTGCTTAGAGTAAGATACTATGTGATCACTTTTTTATTTTTTTATTTACTTAAAGACTTAATTTTTTTAAAAATTTTATTTATTTGAGACTGAGAGAGAAAGCACAAATGGGGGGAGGGCAGAGGGAGAAGAGGAAGCAGGCTCCCTGCTGAGCGGCACCCGCCCCCCAAGATGACATGGGGCTCCATCCCAGGACCCTGGGATCATGACCTGAGCCGAAAGCAGACCCTTAACTGCCCGAGCCACCCAGGTATCCCTTAAAGACTTCATTTTTGAGTAATCTCTACACCCAACCTGGAACTCGAACATACGACCCCGAGATCAAGAATTACATGTACTACTGTCTGTGCCAGCCACGCACCCCAATTCCTTTTTAATAAAAAGAAAAAAATGAAAATATATGTGTAGAAAAGAACAAAGAAAAAACTCCAGTGTCACTGAAGTTTTTTCTGCTTAGTGGGATTATAGGCCATTTGTATTTCATTCTTTGGACTTCTCAGGTTTTTTGTGCTCTTTACAAGTAACATTTGTTACTTTGGTAAAATTACTTGAAAAGCAAGTTTGTTTGTTTGTTTGTTTGTTTCTTTCTTTCTTTCTTTTTAAAGAGCTTTTAGAAAACTTCTCTTTATTTTTATTTATTTTTTTTTAAGATTTTATTTATCCATTTGACAGAGACACAGCAAGAGAGGGAACACATGCAGGGGGAGTGGGAGGAGGAGAAGTAGGCTTCTTGCTGAGCAGGGAGCCTGATGCGGGGCTCCATCCCAGGACCCTGGGATCATGACCTGAGCCAAAGGCAGATGCTTAATGACTGAGCCACACAGGCATCCCAAAAAGCAAGTTTCATTATCATACGATGGTGTAGAATTTTAGTTGAAAGAAGACAAAGGAAAATATTAAAATTAGAAAATACAGTGTGAAGAAACAAAGAGAAATGAAAAGGCCACAGCATATTTGAAAGGCCTGAGCCGAAAGCAGACCCATGATTTTCATGGGATTTTATAGAGAGGTGGGAAATGAGGCCAGAAGAAGGTTGGGTTCGGATTGTAGAGGCTCCTAAATGCTGGAGTCACAAATTGAACTGTAGAATCTTCAACAGTTTTTGAACAGGATCAAGGATGAGCTTTAAGAATACTGATCTGGCACAACCAAGTAGGAAGATTAGAGGAAAGAGAGGTTGGAGTCCAGGGGTTGTTGCAGAAGTTCATGGATGAAGTGATATTTGTTTGTTTGTTTAACCAGGGCTGTTAGGAATAGAAAGGGATGACTGAATGCTAGAGATACTGATACTGTCATCCAGTAGCATCAATTGATGGACTGGGTATAGAAGACTTATGGAAAAGGGTCAGAGATGAACCTAGAGTTTGTCATCATTTTAAAGCTTTGAGGGATGTAAAAGTGCTGTGTAGAAGTAGGAAAATCAGGAAGAGGAAGAGCTTGTTTGAAAGAAGATAAATTTGATTTAGAGACATCTTGAGTTGGAGTTGAAAGTATAAGACTGGAATTCACATAAAAAACATCAGGGCTAGATCTTAACTCTTTCTGGAAAACACACACACACACACACACACACACACATTATATAGGAAAAATATGCTTAAACTTAGTTGACTTTAACTCATTTAAAAAAAATCTCAGTTCAGTATATAATCTTTGAATTCAAAGAAGGAAAGATATAGCTGTAAAGTTAAATACTGATAGGGAGATTTAAATTTTGCTAATAAGATGAATTACATGGCTTTTTAAATATTAGCTAACTGCATTTCTTAGAAAAACTGTGTGGTCTTGCTGTATTATCCTTTTAATGTTTTGTTTGGTTTGATCTGCTAAATTTTTGTTTAGAATTGTTGCATGTATACTCATGAAAGATACTTGTCTCTAGCTTACTTTTTAAATAATGTTTTTGTTTGGTTTGGGTATCAGAGTAATGTTAGCCTGATAGAGGAATTTAAAAATATTCCCTCTTCAACTTTTTGGGAAGAGTTTGTATAGAATTGGTATTTCTTAGATGTTTAGGAGAATTCAGCAATGAATGCATTTAGCCTAGGAATTGTCTTTGTGGAAAGATTTTTAACTACAAATTCAATTTCATTAATAGGTTAGGTGTAGGTGTTTAGGTTATCTGTTTCTTCTTGAGTAAGCTATGGAAGGCATTTTTCCATGTTGTCCATGAGTTTATTAGCATAAACTTGTTCATAATATTCCTTTATTATCCTTTTTAATATCTCTGGAATCTATAGTGGTGATACATCTTTCATTCTTTTTTTTTTTAAGATTTTATTTATTTATTTGACAGACAGAGATCACAGGTAGGCAGAGAGGCAAGCAGAGAGAGAGGAGGAAGCAGGCTCCCCGCTGAGCAGAGCGCCCCATGCGGGGCTTGATCCCAGGACCCTGCGATCATGACCTGAGCCCAAGGCAGAGGCTTTAACCCACTGAGCCACCCAGGCGCCCCTACATCTTTCATTCTTGATATCACTCATTTGTATCTTTCCCCCATTAGTGCGGCTACAGGTTTATCAGTTTTATTAATCTTCTGAAAGAATCAGCTTTTGGTTTCTTTTTCTTGGTCTTTGTTTTCCTACTTTACTGCTTTCTGTTCTGATCTCTACTAGTTCCTTTTTTCTGCTTGCTTTGCATTTCTTTGCCCCTTTAGTTTCTATAGGTGGAAGCTGACTTTTTTTTTTTTAATACAGACATTTAGGGGCGCCTGGGTGGCTCAGTGGGTTAAAGCCACTACTGGGGAGCTAGTGTCACTGTTTAAGGTGCTGTCTCCTCTAACAGGTATGTTCCTGATCTCGTGGGGGAACATGTAGAGATGGGGGCCAACTTGGTGGACAGAATGGAGGGCTACTGCATTTTCCTCCACTAGGGCAACCCTCTGGGGACCTTGAAGGGAGACAACACTGTGCCTGAGAGAGATGGGTCTTTTGGAATCCTGACTTGCACTGTTGCTGACCAATCATAACCTTCAGTGGCCTCAGTACTCTGTTAAACCAGGTGTTAACCTATTAGTTCTTGAGTTGTGGAAGATCCAGCAGTGGATCCTGGGAGAGGAGCTCAGCACAGTGACTGGTTTACCATCTAGAATGTATGGTTGTATTAGTATATACCAGCCAGTTAAGTGGTGTGTGCACCTCTGTTTATAATTTTTTAGTATTCTGGGTTCAATTCTAATTACTGCATCCTAACTCCTATTAGGAAAGAAGAGGAAAATAAAGAGATCATCACAGGAAACGTTTTCACCTATAATGATTGCATATTGAAGCTCCCCTGAGTTTCAAGGCTTACACACATCTCTATTTCAAAGCCCTATTAACAAGCCCCTCAAATTCAATAGTTCAGTGCACTGAGGCCTAAAACTTAGGAGTCACATTTGGATTTCTTTCTCTTCCCCACCTTCTGTAGTCAGTCACCAGTTCCTGCTGTTGACTTTTCCCACAAAGAGAATCCTGTTGATTCAGCAAAGCTGAGGTTATTAAACTTACTTCAATAAGGGAAAGCACAACTTTGACAGAGTCTTGGTAGTTAGGGGAAGTTAGGAAAGGGTATTTCTAGGGTTCTGAGATTGGGATTCATAAGGTTTAAGGCACTTCCTTGAAGATGGGGAACTGGTTGGGGTAGGCAAAGTATGTGACATGGTATTTGGAATTAGTGGACATAATAAAAAAAAGGCTGTTAAAGTAATTTGTTATCCTGTCAGGAGAGTTCTTTGCCCTGATGCACACACTGTTTGCTCAGATAAGTTTATTTGTAAGAATTTCTTGAGGCAAACAGTAAAGCTAATTACTGGTTTAGTCTTACCATCCTGGGCAAAAACAATTTCCTGGGGCACAGTTACATCATATTGACTTAATTCTCTCTGCTACTCTTAGTTTTAAGCTTTTCTTTAGTCCCCTTTTTTCTTTTTTTTTTTATAGTCACCTTTTTTCTACCTACACCATTACCACTGCCCTAGTTCAAGCTTGCATCATAACTAGCCTAGATTATTTAAAATGCCTTATAACTCATCTGTAGTCTTTTGTCCTCAGATTTGTTTTCCATACTGCCACCGAAGTAATGTAACTATATTGCAGCTCTGACACTGATGTGTGTAAAAACCTTTTAGTGACTTCTGGATGTCTGTAGGATAAAATTGGCACCTGATCTTGTTTGAACTCTTTTTGCTTTGCTGTCTGACATTTGATTTCCTGCATCTATGCATTTGTTGATGCTGTCGCCTCCACCTGAAATATCTTTTCCTTCTTACTGTACGTGGCTAATTTTCATTTGTCTTTTAAAAAGTTAAGTTGGTCAATATCTCCTATAGGAAATGTTTTCTGAACCTAGACTGTGCTTCAAGAACATACTATATATAATGCTATTATTACATTCACCATATTGTGCAGAAATTACCTTTTATGAGGGGAGAGAGCCACCTAAAGGCAAGTTGTCTTATTAATTTCTGTATCCACTAGCATCTGCAGTAGGGCTCAGGACATAGTAAGTTCTGTTTTTACTGACTCAAACAAATTGGGTCAGAAAAGGAGGACTTAAGGGGAGATAAGAGGTGATGATTTAACTTTAAGTTGATGTATTTGATGCAACATCAATGCACCCAGATAGAGAAATTTAAGTACAAGAGCAAGATTTAGAAGTATTATTGGGAAATCATCACATTGGAGTAATAGTTTGAATTGATTATTTCACCGAGGGTGATAGTGTAAACAGGAAAGTACAGAAGGAGGACTGGTATTTGGGAAATACACTCAGTGGGTGGTAGAGAGTAGAGTAAGCCCTCAGAGGTATCAGTAGCAACAGAGATGAAGAGGATAAACCAGAGGCATAGAGATATTGGGGTGAGGAGAGGCAAGGAGGAAAGAAGTGTACAGAGGAAAGCTGGAGTCATGGTGTTAAAATTTGCAGAGTAGGGGGCGCCTGGGTGGCTCAGTGGGTTAAGCCTCTGCCTTTGGCTCAGGTCATGATCTCAAGGTCCTGGGATCGAGCCCTGCATCAGGCTCTCTGCTCAGCAGGAAACCTGCTTCCGCCTTCCCCTCTGCCTGCCTCTCTGCCTACTTGTGATCTCTCTCTCTATGTCCTCCCTCCCCCCCAAAAAAAAATCTTTAAAATTTGCAGAGCAGTTAAGTAGTATGAGAACTGTGGAAAGATTTTTTGAATTTGACTATTGTCTAGCTAGCAGAATGGGGATTTCATTTCTTTTTTTTTTCCTTCTTTTTTTGTAGGACAAGGTAAGATTTATTGTTCTCAGTTTTTAAACTGGCAAAATATATCTTCTACCTGTGTTCAACCAGGACTTTCTCAAGGGCTGTTATTTTATTTTCTTTCTTTCTTTTTTTTCTTATTTTCTTTATTTGGGAGTGAAATTTAACTTTATTGAGGGCCTGAAGTAAATGTCACTTTGAATTAACATGTTTTCTATTTTTTTTTTTTTTGGGTTGTTACCTCTTTTGTCTTTGTGAGCAAAATCATTTTATATATATGCATATAGATAGATTACTTGAAAACAGAATGTTTGATCTTTCCCTTGATGTGTTAATTCTTACCTTAATTACTAGATTATTTACAGGCCATTGGTAGTTACCCATTAAGAAGTAGCAAGCAAGATATTATCATTAGTATTTTCATTTTATCAAGTTCATTTTAGAATTATTGTGATTATGTCACTCATTTTCAAAAAATTTTTGGCCACCAAACCCTTTCCTTAAACACATATGGAATCCTGGGGTGCCTGGGTGGCTCAGTGGGTTAAGCCTCTGCCTTCAGCTCAGGTCATGATCTCAGGGTCCTGGGATGGAGCCCCACATCAGGCTCTCTGCTCGGTGGGGAGCCTGCTTCCCCCTCTCTCTCTCCTTGCCTCTCTGCCTACTTGTGATTACTCTGTGTTAAATAAATAAAATCTTTTAAAAAAATATGGAATCCCAATATATGGATCAGATAAAGTGGAGTTTGTATGAAGCTGTGACAGGGACCTGAAGCCCCTCATATGTTGTGTCTAGCCTTCTAACTTCCTTCTCTTTTTCTCCAGCCAGTGGCCCATCAGACTCTCTGCTTGGTGGGGAGCCTGGTTCCCCCACTCTCTCTCTGCCTGCCTCTCTGCCTACTTGTGATTTCTCTCTCTGTGTTAAATAAACAAAATCTTAAAAAAAAATATGGAATCCCAATATATGAATCAGATAAAGTGGAGTTTGTATGAAGCTGTGACAGGGACCTGAAGTCCCCCGTATGTTGTGTCTAGCCTTCTAACTTCCTTCTCTTTTTCTCCAGCCATTGGTCCTCCTCTGTGGAAATCTTAGGGCTACTTAAAGCATAGTTTGAAAATCACGGATACGTAATACTCTTTGTGGAAATGCTGATAACCATATTGGTACTGAAAGTCACAAGATACTTAAATGTCGAATCAGTTTGCACTTCCACTCTGTTGTCTTATTAGTCAGTAGAATGTACAACAATAAATAGCTGCCCAAAGAGCAAGTAAATGTACTAAAATTATTTAGACAGAGGTTGTATGGCTTCCTTTAAGGGAAGTTGTCCAGGTTGTTCCTTTGTCAGTGTGATGCTGGACTACCATTACATCTGTAGTCTCTTTCCAACACCAGTGATTCTCTTTGTTCTTGTATGTCTACATTTATCCTACCTAGTAAATATTATCTAAGTATGATGGGGATCTATGTTGTCTTTTATTTCTTCAAATTCATAGTGTGCCATATATATGAGAGGCCCTGTGTTAAAATGCAGGGGTAGTATTTAAATGAGATACAGTTTACTATTAAGGAAAGAGAAAATTGCTGTAAGGTTTGATGAGTCCAGTAAAAGCAGAAGATATTAATGGAAGTCCTATGAAATGAAAGGACCTAACCCAAACCAGCTAGGAACTTGTCAGAAAAAATGCTAGTTTCCCTGAAGACTCCCAAGTTTACTTGAAAGATGAGTAGACTTTAACCAGAGGCAAATAGGGAAAAGTCTTTCTAGGGAGAGAGGAACATATAAATAGGCTCTGAAGAAGGCATGCCTTGTTTGGAGACCTGTAAGTAGTTTAGTATGGCTGGAGCTTAGCATGTGATTGGGGATGAATGAAACCAGATGAAAAAGGACTGTGTTTTGCCAAGCTTAGAAATTTGGACTTGACCTTGAAAGTGTTGTGAAGCAAGTGAAGGATGAAACCAGATGAAAAAGGACTGTGTTTTGCCAAGCTTAGAAATTTGGACTTGACCTTGAAAGTGTTGTGAAGCAAGTGAAGGATTTTAAGCTGAACAATTCCATGGTCAGATTTGTGTTTTAGAAAGCATTTTGGCAGTAGTCAAGAGAACAGATTAGAATGAACCTTCCTGGAAGCAAAGCAACCATTAAGTAATCGACTTTTGCAATAATTTACCCAAAAATGTCTGAGGATAGTAGAAATGATGTGGGTGGGGGAATGAATTCAAGATATACTAAGGAGGCAAGAGCAGTAGAGTTATTAGTCAGAGAAAGAGTGAATTCAGGGATGACTCTTAGTAGGGCTGTCCCCCTACAAAGAGAAAGAAGTTAAGAAGAAAGGAATCTCATTGGCTTTTTGCCCCAAGATTCTTAGAGTGCCAACTTGAGCAGGGATATAGGTGCTTTTTTATTTCTTTATATTTTTATTTGCATATGGTTTTCAAGTGTGTATGAAGAAGTAACAACAGGATGTATTATCAGGGAAGGTTATGCAACTTTTTTTTTCAAATCTATTAGATTAAGATAGACTCTTACTTAAGATAGTTTAGGAATGAGTGATCTACTTAAAGGGAAAGGAATGGACTACCTTTTGTCCAGTCATTTGATTATTTATCTATTTCATATACTTTATAAATCAATTTTGATTTGAGAATAAATTCATTTTTAGAAAATCCAGGGTTTTTTCCTTTCCATT
>PISX010014426.1:0-53079 GCA_004024625.1 Mellivora capensis
TTTTGGTGCCACTTACAGAAGAGGCAAAAGTCACCCCAACAGCCATACACTGCTTTGGGGACCCAGGGAGTCGATCGTGCTCCTCTGGGGAGTCAGCCTGAGGCTTAGGTCCCTCATCACTGCCTCCTAAGGCTGTGCTTGCCACAGCTCCTCTGTCATGCCCGAGTCAGGGAGCTCCCATCACGCACACATTAGTTACGGGGCTCACCCAGTTCTTTGATGGATTTCACCTGCTTGTCCACATAATGAATCCCTGTGAAACACAGATGGGGGTTGTTTTTGTCTCGGCCCAGCTTGGGCAGCTCAGGTAGCGACTGATTCTCACTTCTTTTCAAGGACAACACACACTCCAGTGCACACAGCCCTCTCTCTCTCCGCTGTCACGGTCTGGTTCCTTCAAACACTTTGAAGGATGATGCGGACACCTCGTGGGTTCCACAGCTTCGTAATTTTCTCAGCATATGCCCTGTCCTCATGAGACGGGTCAAGAAAACATTTAGCAAGGCTCTTCAAAGCTGCCTCATCACAGGTCAACCAGGGAGACACGGGACAGGTGAACACAGGGTGTTCAACTCCAGACTCATGGTGTTTGACAGGCTGCCCTTTGGGATGACCGTCATTATGTGTGGTCCCTCCGTGATGATGTCACAATTGCTACCTTTGATGCTCGCCTCTAGCTAAAATATGTTCCACAGCAGGGTTCTTGTTATTTTGCTTTCACCTCCCATCTGAGGATGCCACGAGGCAGAAGCTCCTTACCCTCTTGAAATAGGTGGGAATGACCACAGGAATGACTTTCTTTTTCAAGAAAAGATGGAATTGTAGGGGCACAGTTTTCCGACCGTGACTTTTAAACCATGTCAGTTTCAGAAACAGAGAATGACCATGTGAATTTCTCAAGCACTGAGAGGAATTCAGAGACTGGGAAGGCCAGCTCTCTTTCTGCCTGAGTGAGGAACAGGGAAATGGATTTAGCTAAAGCAGGTTCTAGGATTTGTAGGGTACAGCGCTGCTTCTAAGCTCTGGACATCAGTAATAAGTCAAAGTTTCCTATGCCCGGGAATTCCTCTGGGAAAGGGAATGTCTCAGCTGACAGTTCAAGGGCGACAGAGGGACTGGCTTGTGACCAGAGGCCTTTTCTGTAGATGCAGTGGGTTGTTTTTAAAGTTTTTAACAGTTCTTCAGGCCCTCCATTATCTGATACAATGAGGAAAGTAACAAAAAACTATCAGAGCTTTTGTACTATTTCATTTTCATTATTAATCCCAACCTTCTCTTTCCTATGATCCCCAACCCCACACCACATCTCTTTTCAGTGGAGCTTTGCTTACAAACTGTACATTTTTTAAAAGATTTTACTTTAATGTAATCTCTACACCCAACATCGGGGCTCGAACTCACAACCCCAAAATCAAGAGTCGCACGCTCCACTGACTGAGCCAGCCAGGCACCCCACAAACCGTACCTTTTAAATGGCCAGATACTGGGGCGCCTGAGTGGCTCAGTGGGTTAAAGCCTCTGACTTCAGCTCAGGTCATGATCCCAGGGTCCTGGGATCGAGCCCCGCATCGGGCTCTCTGCTCAGCAGGGAGCCTGCTTCCTCCTCTCTCTCTGCCTGCCTCTCTGTCTACTTGTGATCTCTGTCTGTCAAATAAGTAAAAACAATAAATAAATAAATAAATAAATAAATAAATGGCCAGATACTTCTCTCTCTTTCCTTTGCCCCCCTGTGGATACCTGATGGATACCCGAGTCCCACACAGGACTCTTCCAAGATCTGGTATCAATGCTTGCTTCTCTCACGATTCCTTTAGCCTGTCCAGAGGGAAGCTGTTCCTGCCTGTTCTCACAGCAGTTTCTTTATACCTCTTTTCTGGAAAAGTGTTACTTCTTCTCTCATGCGGCAGTTATTATTTTATTCATTCAACAAATGTATATTTGTGCAAATGTCTTACTTCCCCTAGAGGACAGAGGTTTCCTTGAGGACAGAAGCCGTTTGATCTGCCACACTTCATGGCACTTTCCCTTAATTTGATACTTAAAAAAAAAAAAAAAGAGTCTTAGTAAATGAGTGTGGAAAGGGAAAGAGAAGATAGAATTCACCCAGAACACCCACTCTACCCCCACACCACACACGCACACACGCGCACACACACACTCTCATGCTTGCAATCTGGAAGCTGATGATCCCACCCGGTCATTGACTCCGGGGAAACAGTGCAGCAGGGTCAGCTGATGGGAATGTTGCTGACTCACTTGCTCCCCAGACCTGACACACAGTGTTGAAGGGCTAGACTTCTCTTCCGCACCAGTGTGCCAGGAATGAGCTGTGTTGGCTCCAAGCTGCTGATCCTGTTGGCTGTGGGAGGAGCTGAGTGAGGCCAGACCCTTCCCAAGCCCTTCCTTCCCTCCCTCCCTCCATCAGGCGGGTCACTTCTAGCTGCAGCTCACTTTACCCACGTCCCCCTGCAGCCCTGCGCATGCGTGCCCGCCCCAGCGTGAAAAAGCTGAGACACTAGGTCCCATTGAAACATGAGGCCAGTACCTATCGATGGAATAGAAATTGATTGCCCTTTTTTTTTTTCCTTTTTGAGGCACTAATTCACTAGTTTTTATATGTACCAGTCAAACATCTGGAGAGACTTAGGTTAGATAGAATCAAAGAATGATGGTATTAGCACAGACCTCAAGAGGTTAGGGTTGTGCCCTTCTTCGGATAGATTGGGGCTAACACTTAGAGGGGAGAGAGTCGTACCACTGCTTTTATGATGTAGTGGTATGGTGACAGGTTCTCAAAAGGTCACTGTCACCTCCTTTCTTCAACCCAATTCTGCGCGTATTATGAGGCATCTGTTAAAAGGATATGCCATGAACATGAGTGAGATAATCTTATGACTGAAAAAAAGGCCGTGGAATCGACTGGGCCTTTTTAAGGAGGGTGCAGGATGTGGTCATAGAGAAGTCAGCTGTTTCTCCACGAAACAGTACCCTCATTTAGGTTTGTCTATTAATTTTTCTCCCTATTAACTGCTCCTAATTTTTAGGATCTTATGTATTGGGTAAAACAAAGTGGGGACCCTATTCTTTCACTGCCAGTCAGGAGCTTTAGTCTGAAAAAATTCCCCCCAAAAGGGCTGAAATCAAGGTTTTAAAATAGCAGGTGAGGAAACAAAAAGTTTCTGTGAGAGTTTTTAAAAGCTGTCCAAACCTGTAATGCAGGCTTATGTTCCCATCAGGAACCTGTCTGGAAAATTACAAAGTGTCGTGACAAAAGATTTGGCCTTGGTGCCTTCTAATCTTATGTGACACCTGAACGGGGCTGTGGGATTTCTGTAAGCAAGCTTATTTGCAGTACAACTCACGTACAAAAAGCTGTATGTATTTAGTACATACAGCTTGATGCACTTGGAGGTAAGTATATATTCATAAAACCATTACCACAGTCTATGCCATAAGCTATATACATGATTTATGAGAGGGTTACAAACAAACACAGATTTAAAGCAGGGAAATTCTAGAATCACTTTTCTATTTTATGTAGACTATGATAATCCTGAATAAGAATTTTAAATATTCAGATCACGAGGAAAAATGGCCCCGTTAAATTTTTTAGGCAAGTTCCTAGATAGAAGCAGAATATTTTTCAATTGCACATGGAGCAAATACTTGGTAGAATAACAGAGTTTAAGAAATACACCAATGTGGGGTTCCTGGGTGGCTCAGTCAGTTAAGTATCTGACTCTTGGTTTCAGCTCAGGTCATGATCTCGGGGTCCTGAGATTGAGCCCGGAATGGAGGCCTGCACTGGGCTCTGCACTCAGCAGGGAGTCTGCTTGTCCCTCTCCCTCTGCACCCCCCCCCCAACATGCACATGCATACTCTCTCATAAGGAAGGAAGGAAGAGAGGGAAGGAGAAAGAAAAGAAGGAAGGAAGGAAATCTTTAAATAAACAAAAGAAGACATATACCAATGTAAAAAGTGAATACGCCTCCCCTTTTTCTGTGCCCTCACCTCCCACATCACAGAGGTAACCACTATTGGCAGAGAATTTAAGCATATTAATTAAACTTATTCAAGGTAAAATAAGGAAGTAGCTATTTATTTCTAAATTAATTTAAATAGCCAAAATGTACATTGTACCTTACTATTTTCTTAGCCTTAGAATGTTTGCTAGTTTTGAAATCTTCAACAGTGGGTCTCTCGTTTATTATATGGCAAAATGTAGAACAGAAAAACATTAAAACTGGCTTAAGTCAGACCACTCATTCTTTAACAAATAAGTTATCCTAACAATTAGGAATGAATGGGAAAATAGACCTTATTTTTTAAATTGTCTTTTCAAGCAGTTATTATTTTCCATTTTCTCCCCCTTTGTAAAGAAATGAAGAAAATGTCCTAAGACTAAGATTAGGTCATTGGGACTTAACATCTGCTCTGGTCCTGAGATGAAGGCATTAATGCGGTGAGAAGAAGGGGATCTAGAAGCTTCATTGCTGTGGTTCTGGGGTCTCTCTGGCACCACTGGACTGTGGTGGGGAAGGGGGCATATTAGGAAAGTATTTAGCATGCGGAGTACTTTGAGGTACACATCTCTAATTTTTATACTAATACCAATTCTGGATGTCCATTTCAATGCATTTTTTTTTCTGAATTGTTCTCGTTTCAACAAAGATTTATAGATACAAAGGTAAGAACTACTTGAAATTTTAGGATGATAACAAGAAAGAGGTATTTCAATGCAGCTTGGCCTTGGGCTGGATAATATTAGGGAATTATGTGGTTTTTAGCCTGACTATGGGATAAAGGTGAGGTAATTCATTTAGTTACATATTTTTTACATTATTGGTGCTTCCCCTTAAGGTGCCAGTTAGATTTCAAAGTATCATTTACTTCTCCTAGTGTTGATTGCTACATTCATGTGTCCAGCTAAGAGGGCCTTTTGTCATTTATCATTGGCCAAATAATGTAAGCGAGGCTGTCCATTCTATGAGCCACTGAGAAAGGCTGACATTTTCCCGGTGACAGGCCAATGCATGATTTCTTGTGTTTGTATTTTGGAAGGTACTTGGTCACATTTCAGGGAAATTGGAGCCGAAATGGACTTCTGAAGTCATGTATTCCTGTCTCCTGCACAAGCCACAATTCTTTCTATATTCCTGACAGTCATCCAGCTTTTGCTGGAACCAGTCTCAACAAGTACATTTGTCTGTATTCTAATGAACTGTTCTGATCAAAGCAAAATTTTTTGTGACATACAGAAGGAAAGGGAATGGGGAAAAATGGATAACTTTGAATACCTATCATCTGTTCAACACTGGACATCTTCCCTTTGGGAAGCTGTGAAGTAGCCTTTATAATCCTATTCTGCATAAGAAACTGAGACACAGGGGCACTTGGGTGGCTCAGTGGGTTAAAGCCTCTGCCTTCAGCTCAGGTCATGATTCCAGGGTCCTGGGATCGAGCCCTGCATCGGGCTCTCTGCTTAGCAGGGAGCCTGCTTCCTCCTCTCTCTCTCTCTCTCTCTGCTTGTCTTTCTGCCTCCTTGTGATCTCTGTCAAATAAACAAATAAAATCTTTAAAAGAAAAAAAAAACTGAGACAAAGAGTGGTTAAATAACTTGCCCAGTCACCCATCAATGAGCATTGGAGCTAAGATTCAAGCCAAAGTGAGCTCAATCCCAGAGCCCTCCTCTTCTCGCTACACCCACCACTCTCCTCCAACGAGCAGCCAGGAAATAGCCCTGACCCTGACTGCCTTTCTTGCTTGCTTTAAGTTTTCTTGAAATCACTCATTAGCTGTCATTTGTGAAAAGTTCAAAAGAGTGCTGGGGTAGATTTATTTACTTCCTTGTGGGGCTTGACTGACTTTGGTAGGAGCTTGGCAGTTTGATGGGAAGTTTACTTGAAGAAGCAGCTCAGAAGAACTCTGATCTGTGAGCTTGTTTCCTCATTTGTAAAGTGGGGATAATTAGACGGACTTCTCCAAGTTGTTGTGAAGATTGAGTGAGAACACCCGTAAAGACCTTGCAGAGTGGAGGGTACCTAGGAGACACGTATGGGAAAACATGGGTTTGTTTCCTGTTGCTCTGTATCTACATTTTTCCAGCTTCATTGAGATATTATCAACATATGATATGTGTAAGTGTAAGGTATACAACATGCTGATTTGATACATTTATATGGTGAAGTGATTACCACAATAAGGTTAGTTAACACCTCCATCCCCTGATATAATGACCTTTTTATTAATGGTGATATTATTGAAGATCTACTCTCTTAAAAACTTTGGAGTACATAATACAGTATTGTTAATTATAGTCATCATGCTGTACATTAGATCCCCAGAACTTATTCATCTTATAGCCTGAAGTTTGTCTCCTTTGATGAACGGCTCCCCTTTGCCCCCAGCCCCTGGCCACCACTGTTCTGCTCTGTTTCTATACGAGTTAGGCTTTTTTAATTCCCACATGTAAGTCAGGACATACGATATTTGTTTTTGTCTGACTTATTTCTCTTAGCACAATGCCCTCAAGATCAAGGATGGATTTTTATTATTATTTCTCACTATTATCATTACTATTATTTGTCAGTAACAGTAGCTGGCAGAATTTTCTTAAAATTATTCATTTATTTATTTTTAGGTGGGGGAAGAGAAGGTGGGAGAGGCAGAGGGTGAGGGAGAGAGAGAATCCCAAGCAGACTCCCCGCTGAGCACAGAGCCAGACGAGGGGCTCGATCTCACAACCCTCCGATTACGACCTGAGCCAAAATCAAGAGTTCAGTGCTTAACTGACTGAGCCACCCAGGTGCCCCTTAGGATTTATTTTTAGAGAGCAAAGCTCAGTTTCACTAATTGCTCTTCGGAACTTTTACTGTCATCTTGAGCCTTTATAAAAATCAGATCCTGCAGACTCACAGATCTTCTACTAAAGGATGAAAAAAACTTTCAAGATAGACAACACACTCTATCACAGGGAAGGCGTGGTAGGGCTCCATTCAGCTTGCTTATCACACCTTGTAAGAAGTTGACGTTTCTCTCAGAGAGAGCCCGAGCAGATGGTTTGGGTTTGTGGGGGGATGTTCTTTATCTTTACTTACTGTTCAATATTTTAAGAGCTAATGTATAATATAATACTGTATGTCAATTACGTCTCAGGTTTTTTTAAAAAAGAGGTAATACATATTGTCACAAAATAATTGTTCAATGTTTTAATACTAAGAGTCACAATTTAATTTGGTTCGAAGTGGGAATTTAAAGTAGAATTATGATTCATTTAAAATTTCCCTCTTGGTTCTTATTTTATAACAGCTGATGACAGGAAGGGAACAGAGTTTATGCCTCACGAGGTGGAAAGCCTGAAACATTTCAGTCCCCAGAATACCAAGGAAAGGCCAAAGCTGTCACATCTCCTAAGAGCACTTTTGTGTATTCAGATATTAAAGAGAATTTTAAAAAGAAAATTTAATAATATTTGAGTAAAATGCAGATGTGTTAGCCTAGATAAATAATTATAAAAATTCCCAATTTCTTTTTAAGCTAGATTTCCTAATTTATTACAGACATTTAATTTCAAGAGCTTTGATAAAACAGGTAACAATGGTCTGTGTGTATATGTACAGAAAGAAATTTAATTAAAGTTGATGTTTTAATTTTCTCCACATTTTCTGGTTACTTGATTTGATGCTGGTGCCAGAAAAATCTAACAGTCGAAAGACCATTTTTGAAGTTTCTTAACGTACTAAAGAATCTGCCAAGATGTTGAAAGAGACTTCAGAAAATAATAGTCAAGAACACTATATATAATATGATCCCATTTTCATTAAAACAGAAACAACAAAGGTGGGAAAGTGCATGATATGTAAATGGGGACAAAGCCTTCAGTGGCATATGGCAAACTGAGCAAGAGGAGTGGGAATTCCTACTTTGTACATCTTTGTGGTACTTGGTTGGTTTGGTTTGTTGTACAATGAATACATGTTACTTTTTTCACTTAAGCATTTATTTCATCCTTCTGCCATGTAATGGGTCACTCATAAATTATTCCAGACAGAGGACCCTTTCTTGCCTGTTTGTTGGTTTGTTTGGTTTTTTTTTTTCAGTAGATTTAAAGTAGTTTTGGTAAATGTCTTTGACTACTCCAGTATCTTGTAACTATTTCCCTGATGCTGTTTAAAGCCCAGTTTCTCAGGAGAAAGCTCATTAGCATACCCATGAGTGTTCATGCTTAATAAGAATAGCTATTACTTATTTGGGCAAGCACTACGTCCCAGATCATCTCCTAAGTACTTGATATATATTAACCCTGTTAGTAGCTGCAGTTTACAAATGAAGACACGAAGTAGGGAGAGTTCAAGAGACTTCCCTGGACCAGCAGAAGGAGTACTCCCTGCCCTTGAGTAACATTGTTACGTTCCCTCTCAGTCGTCTCTTCTCAAAGCAAAATTAGCCCAGTTTCTGTTTCCATTCTTTGATTTAGGAAGTACTGCTTGAAGATAGGCTGTGCTCCCGTGTCCAGGAGGGATGCATGGATGGGTAATGCCTAATTTCTTCCTACGAAGGGCTTACAATCTAGTTAGAGAAGTGGGACATATAAGGTGACCACCAGTCAACACCTGGAAAGTTCTGCAGTGGTTCATGATGAGGCTCCAGTGAGAAGTGTGGCCTGGGCGTGCTGCTCAGGGTGGACTCTGGGGGAAGCAGGGTTCTGCAGGGAGGGTGGGGAGGCTCCGGTTAAGCCAGGATGAGCAGACTTCATCCTGATTTCATCCTGAAAACGCAGCTGTCCATCCAATTTCAGCAAGAGGATGAGGAAGCTACTTGTATATAGTTTCCGCTCCAGTATTCTCTGATATTAACAATTTAGTGGCCACAAAACAGTGCCATTGTCTCAGCATATTTCTTTTTTGAATAGAAAAATACCAGAGGCTTGAGAATATTCACTATTACCCCAGGTTATTTTCGTTTTGAATGAAAAAAAAAGAAAAGAAAATGTGACCCTCAGCGGCTGATTTCCTGACTGTGTCCTCAGGGATTTAAAACATTTGGTTACCTATGTTTTAAAGGTGGAAGCGAGGATACCATGGTATGGGAGGTAAGATATAGACAGATGTGTGTGCTTGGGGACAGTGAATAAACTTATGTGAGCGGAGACTCTAGCACGAGAGTCAGCGAACTTTTCCGGTGTGGGGTGAGATGGTAAACACTGTCCGCTTTTTGGGCCACCTACAGTGCCTGGTGCAACTCTGCTATTGTGCCTTTGTGAGAGGAAAGCAGCCTCGGAGGACGCGGGGAAGGAACGTGCATGACCATAAACTGCATTTACAGAAACAGGCAGTGGGCCATGCTTTGCCAACCTCCCCTGAAAGAAAAAGTTGGAACGGCTGGACCCTTGACCCCAGACCCAGATGCTTTTATTTTGTTTCCTCCGTGACAGAGAATGTCAAAGCCTTAACATTTTTCTGGCCCTGGAGGACCCGGTTCATGAGATCACGTGCCCCTTTGGTCATCAGATTTCATCCAAGCTATCCTACAGATCCGCTAAGAGAGCTGAGCTGTTTGCTCAAGCAGGTGCTGAAAAACATTGCAATCAGTTTTGCTCTCCAGCGCCTTAAGAGTTTACATTTGTGCACCTTTGTCATTTGGGCTCAGAGGGAAATAGCTGTGATTCTTAGTATTACAACACTAGCAAGGATGGGCTCCAGTATAAGGGAGGATGGGACAAGCTACTTAGGGGGAAATATGTGCAAGTCCATATTACTGTTAAGTGATTTCCAAGACCTGTGCTTTGTGGATTTGACCATGACCTGAGAAACATTGACAGACTAGTGTGTCAGGGGAGAATTCTGCTCAAACACACGCAGGCATGTTCTAAATGCTCCTGAGAACTTAGCCAATAGGGTTGCTAGGCTGAGCAAATAAGAATCCAGGACAGTCGCTTAAAATGGCCTTTCAGATAAGCAACAAAAAAATATTTTAGGATAAGTGTTCTGCTCAATCTTAGGGACCTATTTATAATAAAAAATGATCTGTTGTTTATCAGAAATTCAAACCTATCTGAGCCTCTTATATTTTATCTGGCCAACCTAAATGGGAAGATAGGTGAGTAAGTCGTTTTTTGCACTCTTGTATCATTATGTGAGTTGATTAGCTATCCTTCCCCAAAGTTGTTCATACATATATATAGAGGGGGGGGGCATGGGGGGAAGCCTAATGGCCATATATATATATATATATATATACACACATACATATATATATATATATATTTTTTTTTTGCCATGGGGGGAGTCTAATGGCCATAGAGGGAGTCGGATCTCATTAATTCCAACTGATACAGAATTTTGATTATTTATGCAAGGGCTGTGCTAAAGTGCACTCTATTCTCTTCATGAATTTATTCAGCCTATTTATCATTGGTAGTACAAACAAAACTGAAACAATGATTTCTCTCCTTGGGAGACTACCCATTGTGTAATTACAGTGTGATCAGAGGCTACAGTTATTTAGCTTGTGCTTTTCATTTAACGATCATAGATCATTCTGTCGTTCGGTAAGCTAGACCAGACTTGACCAGGCACAGCCAGGTCCCCCCACCTCAGTCCCTGTGGCCCCTTGGCGTGCCATCTATTCGCATGACACAGTATGTGCCGGCCAGCCTCTGCTATCGTGTTCCTCATGCTCTCTAGAACCTCCCACAATGCTTGCTACTTACAAGGCACCCTATAAATGTTAGTTGAATTAATGGGTGAGTGCTATCTGCAGATGTTAAAATAAACCATCACTGTTGCTAAACATCTTACATGTCAAATTTAAAAAATTATTTGAGCTGCTCTTTCCCTTATTGCAAGTGGCAGTACAGAGAAGAAATTTTTGGTCAAGTTAATTTCATGGCATAATGGCCTTTGAGAAGCTAATCCTGAAAACATTGAAATGCCAAAAGTTTCTTTGAGGGGGGAGAGACAGGGAGGTTCTTGTAAATTCACCATGAGCCGCACCCTTGTGAGTTTCTTCTATTGTGGAAGGAGGGGTCTCAACACTATGAGGTTGCTAATGATGTTAACAAGGTTCAGCTTGAGGCCTTCCTTACTTGCCCCCATTTGCCCCGATCATGTACACACACACACACGCACACACGTGCGCACATGCCTCTACTTAAGTAAATCCCCATACATCATCCAGATAAATGGAAGGGATTCTTTTGACTGGATATCAATTATGGTTGTCACACATAAGTAATACATTAATGACTTCGATAAATATGTAGGTATTTACATTCTAAACCATCACTGTATTATTAAAGACTACTGTATACAGGCCATCTGAAAGAGCTTGAGAACCCAGTGATGTCTGGACCACTCTTGAGGGAATTAAAACATGGGTGTTTTATTTCTGAAAAGGGTACTGCCGCCATTCCTCTTGCCCGGTATTGGTCTGCATCTTAGCCTTGAAAACATATTCAGATGAGGCTTGGTCTCTCAGTTCCCACCTGTGGCTTTGTTCTTTATTTCTGCTAGCAGAGAAAAAGGATGAATGGGAACTGGGAAGTTAAGAATGAAATCCCCCCCTGTCCCTGATCCCACCCACATCTCTGGAGTATTTTTCCTAGAGATGTGGGGAATTCAGGAGGTGCACTGAATATGGGTCAGCAGCGAAACAGAGCTGGGCATGCAGTTCCTTGCATGTGATCCTTTCTTTTAAGAGAGTGGAGTCATGGTCTGACTGTTCCCTTTTGTTCTCCCTTCTCTCACAGCACCCTGGAGGGGTATTATGTGGACGATGCCCTGCAGGGCCAGGGAGTGTACACTTATGAGGACGGGGGCGTGCTGCAGGGCACATATGTAGACGGAGAGCTGAATGGGCCCGCCCAGGAGTATGACACGGATGGGAGATTGATCTTCAAGGGGCAGTACAAGGATAACATTCGGCATGGAGTCTGCTGGATATACTACCCAGTAAGCCTGGTGACTGTTCATTTTGCTGGAATGTAACATGGGTTAAACCGATGCTTTGGCTCCTAGCAATAAAGAGTAAAATGTATCCTCTGTGTTTAGAAAATGTGAAGCTGTGAAACTGGAGAGTTGCAGGAGCTGAAGCCCCCAGCTGCTGCCGAGGTGTGCCCCTCACTGTTACTCGCTGTCCTCCTAGACTGTGGATCCTCACAGCCACTATTCATTCCTCCTCGGTGTTGTTCTGGAAAGGAATGAATAGTCATGATTCAAATAAATTGGAACTAAATGGCTTTATTGTTCCACTAATAAAGATAAAAAATATATGCTTTTTAGAAATATTCTTTTGGGGGGGCCCCTGGGTGGCTCAGTCGGTTAAGTGTCTGCCTTCAGCTCAGGTCATGATCCCAGGGTCCTGCGATCGAGTTCTGCGTGGGGTTCTCTGCTCAGCGGGGAGTCTGCTTCTCCCTCTCCCCCTGCCTGCCACTCACCCTGTTTATGCTCTCTCTTTCTGAAAATAAATTAAAAATAAATAAAATATTTAAAAATATGTATATATAGAAATATTCTTTTGGTATATAGAAAGAGATGGTGGAATAGTTCATTGTTGCTATTAATTTTATTCTGGTTCTCATGCAGGAGACCTGGCCCAGCAATCTCCCATCTTTGGAGATGTACTGCACAATTATTACTTGCTCTTACAATCCTACTCCCGACTTTATAAGTGATTTTTGGCTTATGTTGCTTAAATTAAGGTGATTAAAATTAACTTGCCTTTGAGTATTTGATAACATTTTCCAATACTTTGGAGTTTACTAGAGCAAAATGATGTGGCACAACCCATGGGGTTGGGAATTAATGCTCTAATTGTTTGCATTTCAAATAGCCCATCTGTTATTAGTGAATTTTCAGAAAATGTGCCAGGAAATAGACCTTAGAAAATATTTTGTCTACTATTTTATTTTGTCTGCGACACCTCGCTGATTTGAGTCAGTAGAGCATGCAACTCTTGATCTTGGGGTCATCAGTTCAAGCCCTGTGTGGGATATAGAGCTTACTTTAAAATAATAATAATAGTAATATTTTATTTTCTCCAGAGCTTCAGTCAAAATACAAGAGCATTTTTCTTACTCTGACCCCTATCTTCTTATGCTTAAAAAAAGTTAATAAAAACAAATGATCTATTACATGTGTAATAGGAAAAGTAGCCCCAGCTAAATCTCCTTACACATTATTGTTCTTTAAAAACAGATTATACTCTAGGGAACAGGGCTTAAGGAAAGAAGACTGTAAAACATGTTTAAAATAATGACCAAAGCAATGACATATCTTCTTGGTAGGCTCTGCAGTAGAACCAAAGTCCTTTCGGTTACTGCCTCCAAGGCAAGAAGAGGGACGTGGTGGCGGTACTTACCAGCTTAGGAAGACTGAAACTTTTGTTGCCTTGTGAAGAGGCCGGGGGAAGCATTTGCTGCCTGGCACTGGGGATCTGCTGACATGACAGTTAATAATGAAGTCAGAGAATGTGGAACCCTCTGTGGGAGCCTGAGTAGAGGAAAGAGGCAAAATGGGGATTACCAGAGCCTCCTCCCACCTGCCATCTTACTTATGACGATGATCAATTAAAGTCTCTCGGAAGAGATCAAAGATGCACCAAGATGAATGGATCCGTTCCACTCAATGTAGTTGCATCTTGACGCCTAAATGGTGCGCCTACAGTTTAGCCTTTGGTGTTAATGATTATCTCATTAAAGGCCAAGAGGAGACTCTGCCTTAGAAAAGAAGCACTAGGGAGTTAGGAGCATCCAAAATTAACTTGGAATAACACGTGCTTTATATATGGTATCTGTTGGCAGTGAGGGAGCTAATCACCCCCCTTTTCTCCCTGGATTCAGATTTAACTGAGACACATGTGTCTCTAGGTGTCAGAGGTCAAGGTGGGTTTATTCTAATGGCAGTGGTGGATTGGAGATGGGGTGTGGACCTGCAGTCCAAATGGGCTTCTCTGCTTTCCCCCTGTGAACTAAACAGTTGGACCAGCAGCAGATAGAGCTCTAGAAAGTTGCAGGTCTCCCTGGGGAGGTGGGTCCTGCCTGAGGGAGCTTCCCCAAGGAGAGGACAGGAGAGGGGGACAAGTGCAGCCTGCAGGCACCCGCAGCTGCCAGGACAGCGTGAGTGAAATTGTAGCAGGACCTCTGGGAGCAGCTGGCTTTATCCTGTTAACCCCCACCCAATAAAGAGATGGGTGTCGGTGGGTGTCAGACCCTGCCTGCTCACTAATCAAATGAATGATTCCTTCTCCCATGAAGAGGAGTCATCGAGCAGAGGACGAAGGCAGCAGCTTTCTCCTCGACGCTCCCCGACAGAGCAAACAAGGACGTTTTTGTGATCTGGAGTCAGAGCAGGCAGGGAAAATCATGATTCGCCCTGGAGCATTTATAAGCTTACTCTCAGGGCAGCTTATGTCCTTCAGATTTTTACCTTGGAACAGTGATGTCACTTGGATGGCTCAGTCAGTGAGGCGTCTGCCTTCGGCTCAGGTCATGATCCCAGGGTCCTGGGATCGGGGCCCGCATCTGCTCAGCAGAGAGCCTGTTTCTCCTTCTGCCTGCAGCTCCCGCTGCTTGTGCTCTCTCTATCTCTGTCTCTCTCTCTCAAATAAATGAATAATCTGTTTTAAAAACGTACACCTTCGGGACACCTGGGTGGCTCAGTGGGTTAAGCCACTGCCTTCAGCTCCGGTCCTGATCCCAGAGCCCTGGGATCGAGTCCCGCATCGGGCTCTTTGTCCAGCAGAGAGCCTGCTTCTCTCTCTGCCTCTGCCTGCCACTCTGCCTACTTGTGCTTTCTCTCTGACAAATAAGTAAATAAAATCTTTTTAAAAATAAATAAATAAATAAATAAATAAATAAAGACGTACACCTTCTTTTCAAAATAAAAGAAGAATCTCTGCTTTATCATACTAGACAAATACATTCACCACCTCCCTGGCCAGAAGTTTAAAGTACTTAAGGGAAAAAAAAAAAAAGTGAGGGCCTAGAAAGACAGAATTCTGCACTAATAAGGAGTGACATTAGCTTACGTTAGTTACGGCGTGTTAGGAGCACAAGCATACTAACACCCTTCAGCTCAGTAATCACCACTGAAAGCCTGAAGGCAGATCTTACAGAAAGTATCATCCCATTTATGCTGGCTTATTAAGAATTAACTCTGGGAGGAGAGCAATTAGATAGCTCTAATGCACTTTCTATGCGTTAAAAATGCTGCCAAATGTTTTTCTTTCTATGAAAGTGCTGTGGTTCATTTTAAAATTCATGACCCTTTTTCTCCAAAGAGCAATTATACTATGGTGAGCTTTAGAAATCATGGACCTGGTGTTATTTATTCCTGCCCTCTCTCAGTAAGAAGCATTTGAGATCACTCAGAAGCCATCCTACACCACTGACGTTGAGTAGCTGTTTCTAGAACCTTTGAGTTGGAGAAATAACCAAGCTTTCAGAAGACGTCGTGGCATTACTATTGTTATGTTGAACCCACATCGGTCTCAGATTTTCAGTTATACCATAAAGACCCTCTGCATGGGGGGAAAAAAGGAAACGTTGCTTGGACCCTAGATTCAATTTTTTTTTATTATGTATTAGCTTATTTATTAGATTATTGAACTAGTAATCCCAGTTCGGTTCAAAAAGCATGTATGGATCACCTATTGTGTCCCTAGCACTTACCAGGATGCACAATTATATCAGAGCCTGTGCCCTAAAGTATTTAATGACCCTTAGGAATGCAAGCAAGTGACAGTTAAGCAGAAAATACAGCTGGCTTCTCTCCTGGAAGGAGACAGAAGGGGGCAGTAAAGAAAGGAAAGTGGGAAGAAAGAGGTGATGGGGAAAGGAATCAAATTTAGTTTATTTTTTTTTCACTTTTCATTGTAATGCCATAGAAAGTGACAGTGTAGGATTCTCACAAAGGCAGTGACCACAGTCCTTTTGTTTATCTCCTAGGACATGCAGACAACACTCTTTACTCACATTCACTAAATTAACTCTTAGATACATTTGAACTAAAGATTTTCCTAATGGACCTGAAATCCAAAATCCCACATGGAGAAGTGAGATGGTATGAACAGCGGGTAAAACCGTCTTGCTCTAACTCCTCATCACGTCGGGTATGGGTCCACAGATTAACACATAGTTACACCTCCTTTAATAGTTTGTAACTAATATTACAAGTACAATGCACTTGCTTCTTAGATAATGAACCAAAATAAGAGTGTCGATAACTTGTCAGGATTAAAAAGCGGGGCTCGGTCTCTGACTCCCTAAATCGGGCTTCCATGCTTCTGTGTGTGTAACTTCTAGCAGTTTATTTGTATAGGGCTGGCTGGGGACGTATGCGTCATGTTTTTCTCACTCACTTTGAGCTTTGAGCTCTTCAACTGTCATGTTAGCACTATCAACGATGGCAGTATGCAAGAAAAATTCCTTGAAGTCGTGTCCTATGGATAAATACTACATATAATGTTTTCTGGCTTTTGGTTTCTCCTGTCAGGATGGAGGCAGCCTTGTGGGAGAAGTAAATGAAGATGGGGAGATGACTGGAGAGAAGATAGCCTATGTGTACCCTGATGAAAGGACGGCCCTTTATGGAAAATTCATTGATGGAGAGATGATGGAGGGAAAACTGGCTACCCTTATGTCCACTGAAGAAGGAAGACCTCACTTTGAGCTGATGCCGGGAAGTAAGTCGGATCTGCTTCAGATGGGTTGCTCTAATTCCAAAGCAGGTTGTTAGGGCATATTTGAGAGAAATGAATTTCTTTGTCTAGACCACTTGAATCATGTATTAATCAGCCTCACTGCATAACAGACACGTCAATACCTCACGTACAGGTCGGCTGGCGAGCTATACTCCAGCTGGTCTAGGTTGGGCTGGGCTGGGCTGGACATGGCTGGACTTGAGGCTTCTTATCTTATTACACCTTATAGGTCTTAATTCTGGGGCCCAGTCTGAAGGGACTTTGGTGACCTGGATCAAGATTGTCCCAGGTGGGTCCCAGGAAGCCAGTGCATGAGTAGACACCTTGTGCTGCTTCTGAAAGCTTAGCTTGAAATGGACACCATGTCACGTTCACCCACGTTCCACTGCCCAAAGCAGATCACACAGCCAAGCCAAGTATCAGTGAGATGGGGAAACAGATGCCATGCGTTTCAGTAGCAGGTACTAAAAAGGCAGGATAATGGCATAGCTGTATAATTCTGAGACAGGGAAGAAGCGAAGAGGTGAGAGCAGGAATTTGGTGAATTTCAAAAGGTTAGATCTCAGAAAAAACTGAAATACAGCTTGATGATATTAAAGAATCAAATTAGGTAGATCTCTGGGTTGGTACAAATTATAAAACTGATTCAGCCTGAGCTCTGATTGGGAAAGATAAATCCATGTTGGTATCCCCTGCCTCCTTCAGAGCCCAGTATCTCCACGGGGCACATGGTGGATACATGAGTGAGCGGATATATTCCCGGTGGAATCCATATTAGAAAAAAATCCTATTTCCTTTTAGAAATCACTATGGTATACTAAGCATTTTTTTTTTCTGAGTATAAAATTATTTACTGTAGAAAGTCTGGGGAAAAAAAAACAAGGAGAAAAACCAGGATTTTGTATTTTGGGTAGCATAACAAACAAAATCTGCTTAAATTGGTCTGATTCCTTGAAAGCAAGATATGCCTGTGTGTCTAATCTAAGTTAGGTTATATGGAGAAAAGAAGGAGAGAAGAGAATAAATCTATGCATTAATCGTTCTAAATAATATTTAGCTCTTTGTGATCCAAAGAAGAATCTCCAGAGGAGAATGTCCAAAAATAGGAAATCTAGCATTTACACTTAGGTCCAACTTGGTTGTTTTAAATGTCTCGGGTTTTGTTTTTTTGAAGTTAAAAATTGAGGCAGCCTAAATGCAGTGAGGGATTTTGGATTGGATCCTGGAATGGAAAGAAGGCATTAGTGGAAAAACTGGTGAAATCTGAAAAAAGTCTGAAGCTTAGTTAATAGTAACATAGTTATGTTGGTTTCTTAATTTGGACAAACATACCATGTAACTTAAGGAGTTACCATTACAAGAAACCGTGAGGAGTTTTGGGGTGCCCTGTACTATCTTTTCAACTTCTCTATAAGTTTAAAAGCCTTCCAAAATGAAAAGATTTTTTTTTTTTTAAGTGAAACAGTAATCTTCGCACTTCAAATTCTACTCTCTGTGTTCTTCACATGAGTTCTGAACAGAGACAGTGCTACCGTGTTTAGAAGTGAGGGGCTCCGGGCCAGGGGAGGGTCCCAATGGGTGATGCCCATTTTAAAACTTCAGAAGTGGTAGCGTGTTTTAGCAGCAAGAGCTATGAACTTGAGAGTCACCTTGTTTGGGTTTCAGTGTTAACATTTACCATAGTATGGTCTTGGGCAAGTTATGTATCCCTTCGGAATCTGTTTCTTCATTGTAAAACACAGCTGTTGGCACCAAGTATACAACAGCATAAGAGAAGTTATTGTTCTCGTTGCATTCCTCTTGGTGTGAGTAAGCAACAGATTTTGGGAAGCGAGGGTGATAATCTCAGAGAATTATTTTCCTGAGAACTGGTTGTGGTGGGCTCACACTGGGTTTTCTTCTTGCCTCATCTCTTCACCTTCTCCGCAAAGGAACTCCTTTCTCTGGTAATTCCTGTGCCGTCCTAAGGCTTGGCTCACCCCTTAGAATTAATGTCGGTCAAGGGAATGAATGGATTCTGGTCAAAGGATGTGGTATAAATTACAGAGGAGAGGAGGAAAAGTAAAGGGTATGCTCCATTGGCCCGGAGCATTGACCAGTGGCAGAAAAACAGGAAGGGACAGGGTGTGTTGGAAAAGACAGCATCGGCCCCTTGAAAGCAGCCGGGGATGCTTCTCCCGCTTGCCTCTGCCCCATCCCTAACGTGGGGCTTTCCATGTAGCTGGCACATGGGACCTTTGTGATGACAGCTTTAGTCTAAGGAAGGGAAGGGGGAGTTCAGAGATTTTCTGCACAATAGAACAAGTATTTCACAGAAAAGTTTCATTTAAAAATGTGGGTTGTTTCTTTTGTCAGTTGACTTCCTTTAATGCATTGTGCGTTGATCCGTTTCCAGTTGGCCCCCAATGCATTTCTCGGCCTTCTGCTGCCCTGCTTTTATGGCGGGGGGCTTTTGCCCTTTGCAGGCCACATTTCCTAGGCTCTTATGCGTTGGCTTCTGTCTGGGTTTGGCCACAGGGAGGCACTGGCCAGGGGCACGGAGAGGGAAGGCATCAGGCAGAAGCTGTCTCTGTGTCCAGCAAGGTCTCCAGGCAGGGGCCTGTGTCCTGATTCCATCTGCCACTGGGAAGGTTCCCCCCAACATCCCAGCTTCCTTGGCCAGGTATATCCCAGCTCTCCAGCCCCAGGCACACCACCTCCACCTTTGTCCCTCCGGCTTAGGGTTACGTGGCTGACAGCTCCTGCCAGTTTCTGGGTTCTTCACTGGTCCCTTTGGCTTCTCAATTCCTCTGTGCTCTGTAGAACCAATTCCCTGAGTGAAATCCTCTCTTTGAAATATGCAAATGGTCTGTTTCCTAGCTAGACACTGACTGGATCTGGATTGCTTTTTGTTTGTTTGTTTTAAGATTTTATTGATTTGTTTGACACACAGAGAGAGAGAGATCACAAGTAGGCACAGCAGCAGGCAGAAAGAGAGGGAGGAAAAAGCAGGCTCCCCATTGAGCAGAGAGCCCGATGCAGCCCGATCCCAGGACCCTGAGATCATGACCTGAGAAGAAGGCAGAGGCTTAACCCACTGAGCCACCCAGGCGCCCCTGATCTGGATTGCTTTTTTAACTTTTAGTTTGAGGCATTGATTTGGGTTTTGTGATTGTACCAAACAAACAAACAAAAACCAGAAGGAGGACCTAGTAACCGTGGAGGAGTTGCTTAATGGGATGATTCGTGATGCCTTCATGCCTAAAAGGAGTAAACCTTCAGTTCTAAAATTTGTTTCTTAGGAGGGATTAGAGCACGGATGTCTTCATTGTGCTCTGGGAAGATTCTTGGAGGCTAATCCTTTGCAAAGAACCAATGTTAATTCTAGAACATTTGTGTGCCTTAGTTTCTGGAATAAATTACTGATTGGCTTCTGAACTACCTTTATAGAAATAAGAAGACTTTGTTTTTGCCTTATCAAAAGCAGTTCTGTTCTTAATTCTGGGGAGGCGAATGTTTATTTTTAGTGAAGGGGACAATTGCCAGGGCTGGGTGTTTGGAGTCTACAGAAGGGTGTCTGGTAGGAAGAAAACAAAGAAAACTCTAAAACCATCATCCAACCTGATCTGACCAGAGAGATCTCAAAATTTCATGACAAAGCAGGTTCTTGATTAAAAAATTTTAATTGCATAAGCACTTTGTAAACCATGTGAAGAAAGAAAATTTAAAGGCCAAAAATGGGATTTTAAGAGCTATGTCTGAGGACTGTTCACTAAGACCTAAAAATAAACTCAAATGCAAATCTAAAGACCGTGCATTTATATTGAAGAGTTTATCCTAGTCGGTGTAACTTGAGTAACAGTTTCCGTTATTTAACTCCTGCTTTGAAAGCTCTTCCCTAACTCGGTGATCTCTAGATTGAGATTTTCACTTGCTTTTCAGGTTCGGTGTACCACTTTGACAAATCGACGTCATCCTGCATTTCTACCCGTGCTCTTCTTCCAGATCCATATGAATCAGAGAGGTAACTTTTTTTCCTTGTGGTTTGAACAGCACTGTTTACGGGAAGTTAAATAACCATCGTGGTGGGAACTCACCTTCCTTTGTAGCCCTCTGAGCAGAAGAAAATACTCATAAGTCCGAGGAAGAGTGTTTTTATGCTTGTATGGAATCCGTCCCTGTGAGAGAGTTTCTCCACCCAGAAAGCACAGAACGGCCATGGGTCAGTCCCAGAGGAAACATCTGTGTCTAGAGAGCCAGCTAGGCCCTGCCCTGATGTCCCCTTTCTTGGGGCCCTGGTACAGTTGATGCTACAGCCACATGCTGGCGTCTAGGGTAGCGTTTCAAACTCCTTAAACCTCTGACCTGGGCAGGAACCAGAATGCCTCCTTTGCTCAGCCCAGCCACAGGGGATCTCAAATACTAGACAAATTCTTGATTTACGAAGGGAGAACAGCAGTGAAAGAAAGACTGTAAGAAATCTAAAAAGCTTCCAGCTTACAAATGATGGGCTTCTGATTCGATAAGCTCACTCCCCAAGTGTCATGTCCCATTCCATTCCATCTTCTCTAAACTCCAGCTGTCTGTTGTGGGTGTGGCTTTCCCTAGTACTCTGCCCCAGATTCTTACCCCCCCAGCAACTGGCCTGTTCATGAGGAAGAGAGCCCTCAGCAGGTGGTTCTCTCTTTGCCTGGCTCTAGGTAAGCATGGCTTACAAAGCATGACTTCCATTCGCTTCCTGTCCTGTTCCCATCTGAAAAATAGGCCTCTTCCCTGGTCGCACTGACAGGGCTCACACTGCAACGTCAGAATGAGTGGCCCCTTTCTTGATACAGAGCCCTGGTCCATTTACAAAGGGAAATTCGGTCTCTTGTTAGCCCCAAAACACAGTAGTATGACCATCCTACATGTCGGTCCTTTTTGTTACTGTCATTGTGATGAGGCTGTGTAAGGATGCCCTCAAAACTCACAGTGCTTTATGAATGCACACATTTTATTTTACACTCATGGTTCTGTCAGTTAGCTGAGCTTCAGCTCCTTTCGACTGGGCTCGACTTGACTCCTCTTGGCTCAGCTCAACAAGGCTAGACTCCAGATTTCAAGTTGGGTTCAGGTCTATTTCACACGTCTGTGTTCCAAGACTCCAGCTAAAGGAGCAACAGCCCCCTGGGGCATCTTCTGCCCTTGGAGATGAATAGAAACTCAAGGAAGCTGGCAGAAACTCACCATGCCTCTTACCACCCGAGTCCTGGCACGCAGTCCTCCTGCCCATGTTCAAGTAGCAAAGTAGATCCTACAGCCAAGGCCAAAGGGATCCAGGCAGGGGTACATCGTCTCCCTACTCCGAAGGAGCACCACAAGGTCATGCAGCAAGTACCGGGACGTATAATTCTACCATAGGGAAGGAGGAAATAGTCGGAAACAATAATGCAGTCCCCTGTATTCCACAAGAGAAGCAGACAATCCATGTAACACAAATTAGGGATGACCAGTTCCACCAAAGTGATTATAGCCCAGCAGCCAGAGAACTGACGGAGCTGTTGACGGGGCACACACGTACTCTCCTGTTAAATGTGGTTCAATAGTCATGAGCGCTATCTTCCTGTGAATCCAGGGATTGGCAGACTCCTTCTGTACCGAGCCATACTTCCCATATTTTAGGCTTTGTGGGTCTCTGTGCAACTGCTCAGCTCTGCTTCTGTCCCCCCAAAGCAATAATAGACAACACTAACTAAATAGGGGTGGCTGTGTTCCATAAAACTTCACTTACAAAAAGGCGCAGCTGCCAGATGTGGGCCTGGGGCCGTAGTTGCTAGACCTGTGGTAAACTCTTCTGTTGGGAAGTGCTTATTGGATATGTTTTATTAATTGTCACTCTTTCGTGTGAAAGATTCATCTTGGGGCTAAGTTGAAACAGTCTTTCCCTCCTGTTTGGCATTGACAAACTTGGATACAGCTTTAATTACTTTGGAAATGGTTTACTTATCCAGGAAGACAGTGAAAATACTCAGTCCCTAAAAATGTAAGTTGAAAAAACAACAACAACTTATATCAAACACTTTCTGAATACAGTGAGATCTTGAACAACACAGGGGTTGGGGCACCAACCCCTGCCCCCACCCTGTACAGTTGAAAATGCACGTGTAACTTTGGAGTCCCCAAAAACTTAGCTCTTAACTTAGCTACTAAGCGCCTCCTGCTGACGGGAAGCCTCGCCGGTAACGTAAACAGTTGAGTCGCACGTATGTTGTATGTGATAGGTGTTATACACTGTATTCTTACCATAAAGCCGGCGAGACAAAAGAAAATGTCATTAAGAAAATCAGAAGGGGAGGTGTGCCTGTCCAGCTCTGTCAGCAGAGCACACAGCCCTTAATCTTGGGGTTGTGAGTTGGAACCCCATGTGGTGGAGAGATGACTTAAAAATAAAACTTAAAAAAAAAGAAGTCATATGGAAGAGACAAGACATTTTCAGTACTGTAAGTAATCCGCATGTAAGTGGCCTACAGCTCACACCCATGTTGTTCAAGGGCCGACTGTGTAGAATAATCCCCGTACTGGAGAGCGGATTTTAAACACCACTCTTAAAGATACAGGAGTACAAGTTCTTCAGTTTCCAGTGCCAAATACTGTGGTTTAACTTCTCATCCTCCCTCCCTGCCTTCCTCACTGGATTTCTGTGAACCGATGCTTCAGATTCATTAGCGGTACTGATATTTTGGTGGTTGATATAGTGACATATCAAACGAAAAGAACCATGATTTGGCCCTTTTTTCTATTTAGGGTTTATGTTGCCGAATCGCTCATTTCCAGTGCTGGAGAAGGACTGTTTTCAAAGGTAGCGGTGGGACCTAACACTGTTATGTCTTTTTATAATGGAGTCCGGATTACACACCAAGAGGTGAGTGGGGTCGAAGTGGAGAATCAACTTGATTGGTTACAGGGCTTGGTTTCAAACACCCTTAATTTTCCTGTTAGCCCCTTTATTTTAGTATTCGCTAGAAGTATGAAGGAATACACAATCTTTTTTTGTAAAATTGATGAGATATTGTCTACAGCAATTGTCTTTGCTATAGCAAAAATACCACACACTGGGGTGCCTGGGTGGCTCAGCCGGTTGAGCGCCTGCCTTCAGCTCAGGTCATGATCCCAGGGTCCCAGGATCGAGACCCAAGTCAGGCTTCCTGCTAGAGGGCCAGGGGGAGTCTGCTTCTCCATCTCCCTCTTCCTGCTGCTCCCCCTGCTTGTACTCTCTCACTCTCTCTCTCTGTCTGCCTCTCTCAAATAAATAAATAAAATCTTTTTTTTTTTTTTAAATACCATACACTGGGTGGCTTGTAAACAACAGAAGTTTATTTCTCACAGCTCTGGAGGCTGGACATCAAGATCAGTGTGTCTGCAGATGTGGTATCTGGTCAGAAACCACTTCCTGGGGACGCCTGGGTGGCTCAGTTGGTTAAGCAGCTGCCTTCGGCTCAGGTCATGATCCCAGCGTCCTGGGATCGAGTCCCACATCAGACTCCTTGCTCGGCAGGGAGCCTGCTTCTCTCCCTCTGCCTCCCTCTGCCTCCCTCTGCCAGTGTTCGCTCTCTCTCTCTCTCTCTCTCTCTCTGACAAATAAATAAATAAAATCTTAAAAAAAAAAAAAAAAAAGAAACCACTTCCTGGTTCATGAATGGCTCTTCTCATTGCAGCCTCATACAGCAGGAGGGACATGGGAACTCTCTGGGGTCTCTTTTAAGTTTCACAGCTATTTTCTAGAAAGTGGGTCGACGCCCATCAAGAAGACAGCAATTGCTTTGTACCGTACTACTCCCAGGGTCTGAAAAATTGAGATCCAGTTGGATTCTGTCAGTAATTAATTTATGATCTTGCACAGAGGGCTTTATAAGAAGGCCCCCTACTTCTGTATGTGCGAAAGTCATACAGTGGCCTCTATCCAGGCAGGAAAGGTTCTATTGCCCAAAAAGCCAAAAATAAACGTTAAAGAATAATGACCTCTTGCTTTTAAAATACAATCTTTGATGTATTTTCCAGAATTCTAAGGTGTTTTTGTTTTTGCTTCTTCACATCACAATAAACTGCCTTACATGTCCACTCAAGGGCAAAAAGTCGGCTGCTTGAGATGGCTTGTAGTCTCCTTCTGGTCCCACTTGCATTAAACAAATGGGACGTGGACTTATTACTCATATCCCTCATTCATGTACTTCCCCTTTTCACTTACTGCTGTGGAATGCTACAAGGGAAATGCCATGAAATAATCAAATTTTTGCCCATTCATAGCCATCGTACAAAGATGGCGAGGCCCTCAAACTGAGCCATGGTCTGGCACACAGTACCCCCTGGTGATGGCCAGACGTCTGTGTCTGCAGCGCTGCTGGTCCAGGAAATAGGGTGAGCTCTTTGTCCGAGGTCACAAGTACAGTAACCAGCAGAGTGCAAGCGGGCTGTCAAATAGCAGAATCTGGCTCCCGATGAGACTCACTGTGCTGTGCCACGGACACGAACGGGGCCCCCCCTCTTTGCCTTCATGAAATTTAAATCCCGTCGGGGAGAGGTGCCAGGGTGGTGCAGTCAGTTGAACTCTTGGTTTCAGCTCGGGTCCCGATGTCAGGGTCGTGGGACACAGCCCTGCATCAGGCTCCGTGCTCAGTGGGGAGTCTGCTGGAGATTCTCCCTCCCTCTCCCTCTGCTCTTCCTCCCGCTCGCTCCAAAGTAATAAATAAATCTTTAGATTCTGTTGGGGAGATATAAATACGCAACTAATGGCAACATAACGTAGATGGTACCGGGGTGCCTGGGTGGCTCAGTGGGTTAAACCTCTCTGCCTTTGGCTCAGGTCATGATCTCAGGGTCCTGGGATCAAGCCCCGCATAGGGTCTCTGCTCACCTGGGAGCCTGCTTCCCACTCTCTCTGTCTGCCTGCTTCTCTGCCTACTTGTGATAGCTGTCAAATAAATAAAATCTAAAAAAAAAAAAAAAAAAAAAAAGTAGATGGGACCAAGCACCATATATCAGTATCATATGACAGGGCTGGAATATTAAGATCTGTGAAGATTTTTTTCACTTTCATCACTGCTGTATCCCCTACACCTAGAACAGTGCCTGGCATATGAGAGGCAATCAGTAAGTATTTATTGAATGAAAATCAGATACAAATAACAGTGTAATTGTAATTTAGGGGCAGGAGAGGCAGTACACCTGTGAGAGTCACCAGTTCTATATAAAAATGTGATCCTAGGGGCTCCTGGGTGGCTCAGTCGGTTAAACCTCCGACTCTTGGTTTCAGCTCAGGTCATGATCTCAGGGTTGTAGGATTGAGCCCCATGTGGGGCTCCCTGCTCAGCGGGGGTCTGTTTGTCCCTCTCCCTCTGCTGCTCCCCGTGCGCGTGCTCTCTCTAAAATAATATTTTTTAAAATGTTTAACATAATCCTATTTGCTCCCCAAAAAACCCTGCTGTGTTGACGTCAGCAGATGCTGGGGTATGGGTTGGAGTGGGGCAGTGGTTTGGAGAAGGGAATCTGTTGGTGCCTGCAGAGAGTGAGTGCTGTTGTAAATGAGAGAGCACACTGGGAGCGAGGGACACTGGCCCTATAGGTCCCCCACTTGTAACAAAGGTGAGGGACTCTGCTTGAAGCACAATTTTGCATTCCTCATGGTTCTGTTCCATCTGATGTTCTTCCTTGTGTGTTTCTTTTTCCTCGTCTTGTTCACAGTAGGGCTTCCAGGGACCTGAGGGTTGGTCAGAGCCCCAGATCCCACCATAGGAGGCAATCATACACAGCAGGCTTCCCTGACACAGGGCCGGGCTTGGACAGGGAGGCGAGAGAGGGGAGGCCCTGCCAGCCTGAGATGGTCCAGCGGCTTGTGGCCCAGGGGCCACCATCCAGAGCAGGAGGGGGGCAAGGGACTCCCAGGAAAGAGCATGCTGGAGAGGGGGCTGATGTGTTTAGGTGACGTAGGGTGAGGAGTCTCTGGGCCACAGAGCTCTGAAGGACGAGACAGTCTGGGGCTTTGTGGTGCTGGGCTGAGTCTAATCTGCTAGCAGACATGGGGTCACGTGTCCCAGCGAGAGTCCCAACAAAGTGGCTAAAACTCCGCTTTGTTTGGGCTATTGAAGAAACAACTGGATGTGTGAAAACTTGAATTTGGTGTTGAAGGGCTTTAGAGGTAACAGGTCGTAGCCTGCGGTGAAGAAAAAAACTGCCTAGGGACATCTGGTTATATTTTTGCGTGTCTTTGTCAGGGACTTTTTAGGTCCTTTTTTTCATCTAAGAGGAGGAAAAGTAAGTAGGGAGTAAGTTGAGCAGCCCGCAGAAGGTTCTCGCACCATCGATTGGGGGCGCCTTGGGTTCTTCTCACGCATATCGTGCATATCGCACTCACACCACGCAACCTAAGGGGAAATGAGTGAATGTTGCTGATGTGCTCTGAGATTGGGGGAGAAAGGCCCCCTCTAACGTTCGCTTTCTTGTTCCTGCAGGTGGACAGCAGGGACTGGGCCCTTAATGGGAATACCCTCTCCCTGGATGAAGAAACGGTCATTGATGTGCCTGAGCCCTACAACCACGTGTCCAAGTACTGTGCCTCCTTGGGACATAAGGCCAATCACTCCTTCACTCCAAACTGCATCTATGATATGTGAGTATGACAGCGAGTGCCAGGGTGGGTCCGAGCCCCACCTTCAGGGGCCCTGCAACTGGGCGGGGGCGTGTCACGGGGAAGGCCACTCCCTCCGGGTTCCTGAGGCTCCTCCCCCAGGGGCCTCGAGGTTAGGACTTGACACTCAGAATTTAAACAGCCCCCTTCCCTGGCCTTGGTAGGCTCTGAGATGGCAAAGCGCTTGGAAGGGTAGAAATGCTCTGGAAACACCACACTTCCTGGCTGCCGTTCGTGGATGCTTTTTTGTCCTTAGATGGTCTCACTCTGGAAAATTAAAGATAGTGTTATTTGGAAGATTAGAAAAATTAAAATTATTCTGCACCGTGGAGATTCAGGAACTTTTTGATGTTTGTGGAAGGAAGAAAAGAAAATGCTAAGCCTAGAGCACAAGTTCTTGGTGTTGGAAAAGACTGATTAAATCAGAGTCCCCATGACTTGTCAATAAAGAAGAAAAAAATACTGTGGCATGTTACAGTGTGGATGGGCCTTTAGAACACTGTGCTAAGTGCGAGAAGCCAGTCAAGAATGACCCCATAGTGTGTGAGTCTAGTGAGATGGCTTGCATGTTAGGGCGAAATTCTTAGAGACAGAATACAGATCAGTGGTTGCCCCTGGGGGGTGGAGGGTAGGTGGAGGGAAATGGAGCTGATGGCTAATGAGCATGGGGTTTCTTTTGAGGGTAGCGCAGCGTACTAAAATTAGATAATGTGATGGTTACCCACCTGAAACCCCCTGAATTGTATGCTTCAGGTGGGTGAATTTTAGGGTATACATTTGTTGAGTTGCATCTCAACAAAGCCGTCTTTCAAAGACTTTTAAAAAGTCAAATAGTCCTACCTTTCAGAATTTGAGCCTCCCCTTCCAGCGGCTCGCTGACCTCTTCTTGTAGACCTCCACTGATGGGGAGGTTACTATTATCCACGAAGGCAGCTATCTGGACAGACTGACATAGATATTATGAAATTAGCTCTCGGGCTCTGATGATTAAAATGTTCTTTCTAGGAAGCCCAAATGGGTTTCCCTGTGACATCCAGCCCTTTGCCCTAAATATCTCCCTATGCACTATCCCAGTCTCTCTTCGACATAGTAGCCCTACAAATATTTTAAGAGCTTTCCTTTGCCCCCTGAATGTTCTTCCAAAGTCAAGCGTCTCTGACTATTCCTCGAAGAGTACAGTTGGCATTCCCTAGACCATCGTCACTGATCCCCTTAGCTTGGCCAGAAAATGCCTGTTCCCCCTGGGAGCCAGGCGGTTGAATGCCACCTTTTCTGCTCAGTTATAGCTCACAGTCCCCTCCCCCCACCGTCTCTTGCTTGTTAACAGGAGCAGGATCCGATCATGTGCATCTAATCTGTAGGAAAACTGCCAGGATTTGAATGTCCCTCCTCGCATCCCTGAGATGGCTTGGAAATGGTCCTGGCAGTGCCTTGCTCTCCTTGGCAGCCAGCACCGAGTACTGCAGCTCTGACTTCTGTTGAAAGGGCAGGGAGAAATGGCAAAGGACATGTGTCCTGTGAAATGAAACTGACACTGTTATTAAATCCAAGGCTTTCGTGGCCAGTGTGACTTAGGCCAAAGCATCATTCCAGGCTTATACACAGCTTCCCAATGGTCTTTTAAAGCAGCGGTAACTAACAGTAACACATGCTACTTAAAAACTACTCTTTTAAAACAAATGAGTCCTGTGATTTTGCTGCAAGGACATGGTTTTTCTCACCAAAAAGGATGCGCAGGAGACAAGGGAGGGAACCAGTTGTGCAAAATCACAGGTCCTGTTGTGCAAAAGTCCCCAGGCTCCTCGGGGTTATTTCCTTCCTTGGTTATATGGTTATATATATTGGTATATATATAACCCCATAACCCATAACAATTGGTTATATGGGGTAGTGAGAAGATTCCCTAAAGAGTAAAATATAAAAATCAGATACTGATCCATGACATTCATTTGCTTCTAGAACTATTGGTATCGTTCTGCACGCTTTAACATCGGCAAAACCATATCCCGGTATAAGCAGTAGTCTGCTACAAAATCCGATGGGCAAGCAGACACGAACTGCCGCCCTCATCGTCCATATGGTGATATGTCACCAAGGGCCCAAAGCACTGAGGACAGAGGTCTGCTTAGACCTCTCATCGTGCTGCTGGCATGGACTGGGACCTTTAGGCCTGTGTCCGGCTAATGGCTTCTCCTGAGTTCTGTCACTCAGGCCTCCCAGGATCTCCTCGGGGCAGCCTCTGTTCCTGTCCTCCCTGCCCCCCATCACAGACCGGAACCGCGGAGCTCCCAGCCACAGTGGCTAAGTGTCCCTAAGCGTTGTGCCCCCGTGCCGCCTGGGAGAATCGGCACCTGAAATGGAGTGCCTTCTTTTCAGTCTGTCCTTTTTCTACCCTCTGAAAATAATGAGAGTAAGCAGAAAAATGAAAGTAAAAGAGGATTATACCAGAAGTCTTGGGCTTCTCATGGAATTCTGTCAGTGTGCAAGAAGTTTAGCTGAAGCTCCGCTTCAGGGATGTTATTTTTGAATGCGGTATTTTAATTTAGAGACAGAGTTGTGATTGTATTATTTTTTTAAAGATTTATTTATTTATTGGAAAGAGAGAGACAGCACAAGCTGGGGAAGAGGGAGAGAGACACAAGCAGTCCCTCCACTGTGCGGGGAGCCCCACCTGGGGCTCAGTCCCAGGCCCCTGAGATCTCATGACCTGAGCCAAAACCAAGAACCAGATGCCCAAACAACTGAGCCACCCAGGTGCCCCAAGTTTGAATAAGGACTCCCCGGACCCCAGGTGCAGGGGTGCCTGTGACGGAGCACAGTATGAGATTCTGTGCCCATGCACACGCACACAGACGGCTCGCCCCATCACTGACAGCAGCTCAGCCCTCACTTTGTGCCTGGCCCCTGTGAGGTGCTTCATATAGGGGACCCTGTTTTGTCACCCTGACAACTCTTACACCATTAGGATTGCTAGTATTACCGTGAACCTGTAGGTGAGGAAGGTGAGAGTCAGAGAGACGGAAGTGGGCTTTCTGAGAGGGGGCAGGAGTAACGTGCGGAACCGGGACTCAGGCAAAGTCTCTGACCCCAGGTCAAGTGTGCTTTCCAGGAAAGATGACACCCAAGGGGGGTGGTCATGGAGGCCCCTTGGAGTGGGGGGTGAGTTTGTCCCTTTGTCTTCCACATAGAAAGTGTCCCTAAACCGCAGACACACTCTTTCCCCACCACCCATTGAGGGAACCAGCCGGGTACTTACTGTCACGCCCTGTGTGCCAATCTCACTTAGGGCCTGGAAGCTTCTTCCTGTGGCATCTCAATATCCTTTGCTCAAATGTGACTATAAATGAATGAGATTGATTTGACCAGATGCATATAAAGATGAAGTGAATTTCTTTTCTGGCCGTGACTTACATATTTCCCTTCTGGGTTTCAGAAGCTGTTAGGTGAGCTAAATCTATTCCTTACCTGTGTCCTCGTCTCCTAAAGGGACTGGAGGGGTGAACCAGGCTGGGAGCCTCTGGCACAGGAACACAGATGAGAGCATTAGCCCTGCCTCGGGTTCCAAGACGCTCGAAGCTGCTCCCTTCACAAGATGCTCCTTGGAGCAATAGTTAGAAAGCAGGTTGGCAGAGAGGTCTAGGCTTCGCTCCTGGAAAGAAGTCTTCATCTACTTTTGTGCTAGAAAATAACACTTCCTCTGTCTGTACAGGGCGGAATCCAGTTTTTCGCCACAGGAAAGCCCACGGGGCCCTTCCTTACACCTCGCACAGTGCCCCAGTAAAGCCTTGTCCACAAGGTGCCGCCAGTGACCTGAGGCCACCACCGGCCAGGTGGACCGAAACGCCTCCTGGCCGGGCTGCATCCAATTTCTCATTAAGTCCAGGTTTTTTGTTGTTGCCCATGTTGTTGGTTTATAAGTAGAGTGCCAGATATGCTCAAAGAGGAAGACGGAGCAGTGCTTTTTAAACTCGAACGTGCGTGTGAATCACTGGGGGAGTTGGTAAAATGCAGACACCGGGCCAGCAGGTCTAGCAGCGGGAAGGTGAAGCTGCTGCTGGCCACACTTGAGGACCCACCCGGGGTGGCCAGGGGAGAGCTCCTGGGCAATTCCTGCCCCTTCCCCACACCCCCCACGCCCCTACAGGCTTTGCTTCTAAGCTCCCGATCCGCCCCAGGAATGACCGTGTGCATCTCGATGTCCAGGTTTGTGCACCCCCGTTTCGGGCCCATCAAATGCATCCGCACGCTCCGAGCCGTGGAGGCCGAGGAGGAACTCACCGTGGCCTACGGCTACGACCACAGCCCTCCGGGGAAGAGCGGGCCTGAAGCCCCGGAGTGGTACCAGGTGGAGCTGAAGGCCTTCCAGGCCGCCCAGCAGAAGTGAAAGGCTCAGCCCTGAGCTTCCGAGACCTGGAATAGAAACTTGGATCTATGCACTACGTTTTCCGACAACGGGACAACCAGGGACTGCTCATGCTGTGACATCACATCCTCTCACTCCGCGTTAGCAACAACTTTCTCGCATACTAACTAGGTTTGACTGTATTACTCATACCAGATTTAAAATTAGCTAGCCTTGCAGCAGCGTCCTACTGAGAGGTATTGTCGCACACTTGACACAGACAGCGTGATGCTCTTGGGTGGTTCAAGCCTAAATCTGTATCACACTCAGAGATGCCAAATGATTAGACTGAAAAAGGGAAAAGGGGCTTTTCGGTCATTCGTAGTCTGTGGTTTTTCCATGAGGTTTCTTCCTATGGCCAACAAAAATGTGTTCGCACTTGCATACGGGCCGTAGGGAGGATAGAGAATTACTACATTTTTATTTTCTAAATGTAGTATAATTTGCCTTTTAACCTTTGATCTGTATCTTGCAATAGAATGGCTTCGGGGTTTTTTTCCCCCCCTAGCGAACAGAATCCCACTTTTTTGAGTCATTTCACCCGTCAGTCCCATTTTATATCTTAGATATCTTTTACGAGAGAAAAAACTTCCAAATGGATTTCGTGTCAGTGCCAGTGCGTAGTAGGTCTCTCTGGTTCTTTCTATATCATTGTTTCATTATTACGTCCTAATATAAAAAACTGGCTCATAGGGCCAGGGTATTATCCTAGAACTATTATTCTCGCATGTAAACAAAGATACCTTTGCTTTAAGATGTGAGAAGAAATGAATTACTTCGTTTGCATTAAGTTATGGGAGAGTTGTAATATATACTATAAGAAAGGAGAGAGGGAAATTAGTATTTCTAAGCAGTAACTGTGGCAATTTTGCAATCTCTTCAATAGTGCTAGTAATTTCTTCTCCTCGGGTACACATTAAATGTACATAACATAGAGCAGTCCGGCTTGTGGCGCAGTGCATTTAATTCAGAAGTCAAACAACAACCTAGAATTCTAACGTGGAATTCTAAAGCTGAGGTGTTTGTTTTTTTTTTTTAATTGCTACTGTTAGGAGAGACATACCGACCACTAGGTGCAAATCAAACCTTACTGCTACAACTCTTCATTGTTGTATTTTCAAAGCACTTACCTGCTTCAGAGCATTGTGAATTAAGAGTAGCACCTGTATAGTTTCAAAGCAATGATATCAATAGCATTTCAGCCATTTTGCAAGCCACGTGTAATCACAACTGCAGAAATAAGGTGAGAACCCCTGTTTTTTAGTTTAGCTGGTTAGGTGTATAATGGGCCCGGGATGGCTCTGAGTGAATTCTGCGAGTTTGGGGCTTTCGTAAGTGCCCTCACCCCCAGGCCGTAGCTGTGTGGTCTTCGGGGGGCCTCGGCAAGGCTGTTGGAAGTGGTGGAGAGCGGCCGCTGCTAGTGGCGACACCTGTTGCCTGAGCTAGTCTGGGCTTGAAAGCTAAAGGCTTCCAAGCCACAGCCGATTGGGAGCTCTGGCCGAGCAGAGGTCGCTGGCTGGCAGAAGAGTAAAGAAACGGGCGGGAAGGAAGGAAGTTTTTGCTGTGTCTTGGCAGGTACGCATTGCTCTTAGAAAGAATTCAACAAAAGTGCTTGACCCAGCGCCGCTCACGGTTCCCCGTTCAGGCGGCCCCTGAGCACAGGATTCAGCCCTCCAAGACAGTGACAGAAGGGACCCTTCCGTCCTCTGCAGGGCCAGGCTTCCCGGAGCTCCCCTCCTCCTCCGGGGGTGCCAGTGCGCTTGGCCATTGCAAGGTGTGCGGCTAGCCAGCAGTGGTCTCCGGGGGGTGGGGGGGTGGTAATCGGATGTTCCCCACGTGAGAAGTTGTCAGGGCTGCCAGAAGGATCTCCCGCAAGGGGAACCCGAGTAGGGTTTTTAGATGATAATGCCCCCGGATAGGATAGCTTCTATTCTGTAGAAAGAGACCGTGCTGCAAACTGTGACAGATGGGCAGTCTTGGGACTTGTATTCTGATGGGTGCTTTCATTCAAATGCGTCCCAAAGTGAGCGACTGTCTTCAGGAGAAAGGTGGCTGGAAGTGGCCCCGGGCATTTGGGTGTTGGATCCAGGTCAGTGAGCAAGGTCAGGATGGAGACGGCCACATTTCCAACACAGCTTCACGTTGAAGGATTTCTTTCCTGGTGGTGATACCATTCTTGTTGAGGCTGCAGGACGGGTGTAATTTCTGTCCTCATGGGTTACTCTGATTATCCCCCAGTCAAATGGACTCTTTCTTTTTTCCTTTCTTTCAATCTAAGGGATTGAAGAGTTGTAACTAGTAATTAACCATCGAATCCATTTTTCAAATTAGATACTGAATGACAACACCGGGTTTAAAACCCAGCAGTGTGTCTGTGACCTTCAGACAAATCAGAGGAAACACCACACCCACGCCGAGCCTGTCTGTCTGTCTCCCTCCTCTCTTCCTGCGTCTTCTGGGCCTTCTTTCTCCTGTTCCAGATCTTCCCATTCTGTCTCTGGTCTGTGAGAATGCCTGGATGTCCCTGTCCCACTGATCTCTTGCTCTTTTCCATCCTCTCCCTCCCCATGCTGAGTGTCTCTCCTGCTAGGCCCTCGGTGTGTACCTCTGTGCCTTCACTCCGTGTCTCTGCCTGGCTTCTGTGGCTCCTGCTCCCCTCCCTGCCCCTCCCCCACTCCCAAATGGAAGACTTTGTAGAATCCCGAGGGGGCCTTGACATTCACTGTGTTCCGCAGGTAGGTGAAGAAGTCTCGGGGCGGAGGGGCGGGGGGTGAGGTTCCATAAGGAATTAACTGGTAAGGAAGGAAGGGTTTCTCCTTGTTTTATTTCTCTATCGAATCTTTACATCCACCATGGAAGGAAACGTATCAGGAAGCAGCCGAATCTGGCAGTTTTATGGGCGTGATGATCACAGCAGAACTGCGGAAGATTCCATGTGGTGGGGAATAAAGAAATCACCTCGTGCTCTCCCAAAACATGCCTGGCCCCTGCGCGTGACGCCATGGTCTCGAGGAGGTTCACTCAGAGCTGTCTCATCCCCTCCCCTGCATGACTAGATCTTTCCCTAGCAGCTTCTCTGTGACAAAATATTCTCTTGTGTTACAGTTAGGAATAGGAACTAATCTGTAGGAGTATGTCCCCACGTGGACATTTGGACGGCCTGACAGAATCGCTGTGAGGACTGAATTTCTGACCCAAAGCACAGAGGAGACGAAGAGGCAACAGGCAGGGAGGACTTGAGTTCCGTAGTACCTATTCTTGTTTTAACCTGCTTCATCCCTGGTCTGCCTGAGAAACGAAGAAGGAAATTCACTTTTTGAAACCTCTTTGAACCTGTCTGGGGCATATCATTAAATGTATTTGCCTCCCAGGGGTTCCCCCCACTTGAAAAAGGATTTCCTTATCGCCAACAGCCTGGAGAGGCAGACAGGGAGGCAAGTGGCACCATTGACAACGTCTAATTGTAACCATTAAGATGGCAGTAACTGTGAACAGTGAATTCAAGGGTTGCCTTCTCAGTGAGACAGTATGTGGCACTTTAGAAACTTTCCTTTAATATATACAATTTTAAATCACTCACTGCAAAGTGCATTTAAGATCTTCCAAGAAGGTAGTTTTCTGTTTTGCCTTGTTTTAAAAACCGTTGCCTCAAGTTTCTGTCTTAAGAGTAGTGATTTAGAATCCAGACATCTTTTTTTTAGAAAAACAAGCAAAACTATGTTGCAAGACTGATAGGTGTAATGTTTATTTGCCGCAGATCAAAGGTTCACAAAATACTTTAAATTTACATCTACTTGAGGTACCTTGATAGATGGGGTTTTTTGGGGTTTTTTGTTTTTTTGTTTTGTTTTTTTTTTTTGCTCTTTCCCTTCAGGAATTTGGAGCCTTGGTGTCACTTTTTTATTTAAAAAAAAAAAAAATACTAAATTGTGATAGTTTTATTTTGCCAGATGTGTGCATACATATTCAAAGCAATGAAACTATTTCAAGCCATACAACCACAGGGGTGGAAAGAAACCCTTTTCACAAATTTTAATGTGTTTGTATGTAAATAGATGTTTGTATGAAATATTTTCATGGTAGAATGAATATATTTAAATGAAGTCGAATTATTCCAGTGCTATTTAAACAAATTACAAAATTTTTGGTGAGAAACCTCTGAGTCTATTGAGATACAATGCAGATCAATTTTGATTTTTAAAAAATCAAAAGCCTACAAATAACTCTGACTCACGGCAACTTCCCTGTGTGGTTGCGTCTGACATGGAGAGAGCTCGTAGGCTTCCCCAGTGCCTCAGCCGCTTCCTGGTGTAAGTTAGGTGCTCATGGAGGTGTGTCTACCTTTAAGTGACGTCACTCCTGGCCTCCGAGGGCCTGCGAGTGAATTAGAGGCATTAGAGACACTGGTGCAGTTATCCAGAGCACAATTTCTTTGCAGGGCAGCAGAATCCGAAGCCAGATATGGCCACGTGAACCTCGGAGCTGGGTTTTCTGGCCACCATCAACCGCCACCCTTACTGCCTAGTCACACGTGTCAGGGAGGCTGCCCTCAGTGGAGTTGGGGTTCCAGCCCCAGGGTGGAACTTCACGGTTTTGCCAGCCATCCCCACCTCCTGGCCTCCACCTCACAGAGAGGAAGGAGGAGGGAGCAGCTGGCAAGGGGCCCATTTCTCAGCACAGTACATTTCCTGTCTCGGCTCTGGGAGACTATGCACCCAAGCACCAAACTTCCATCCAGAGAGAGACGTCCTCGGATAACGCAAATCCTTGCTTCCTCTGTCTGTGACTTTACACACTGTTGTTAGAAGTCGTTTTAATATCAAGAAGACCAATCACATCTCTGGGACATACCTCCCAACTCTCCTGACTCTTACGTTACTAGAACACTCCTTTATAATGGTATTCAACTTGAGTGGGTTGTTTTTGTGGTTTTTTTCCCCCTCTGCTTTGGTCTTGGATATACGAAATGATAAATATGACAACATTTTCACTGTGTCTATAGCAATATGTACACACATGCCAATGTATCTTATCACAGCGACTTGGTTATATTTTGGGTTACTGTAATTAACCTTGATTCTTGTGTTGGGAAACCACAGGGATGTGTGATGCCCTCTTATCATGGAAGAAATTAGGTTCACGGTCTGAGCTCCCTCCTTCAAAAGGTTTCCTCCTGGGTTTTCTATGTTCTCTTTTTATCCTAAAACGTGTTTATTAGGTTGTGAGGTATGTTTAAGGATTGGAACCTAGGGGTGTGCTTTCATCATTTATTGAGAGCAAAAGTTAACCCCATCACAGTTAACAAAAGATTGGTCTTTGTGGAATTTGAACTAAATCTATGAGCCTTATTCAAATATCTATAATTCTATGATTTTTTTAAATTATGGGAAATTAATGAAAGATGTTTACATGAAAAATGTTTGCCCTTACTGTGTTATGAATGAGTTTTTTTGTAGTGTGTCTGGGTGCATGTGCAAGAGAGTAGGAAAAATGTTTCTGAAACAAAACTTGACAAATATTTGTAATGAAAAGTAAATTTAAAGATTGCTATAATTGCGCTATAGAAACAATGCAAGTATTAAACAAAATATACAATCATCTCTCATTATCTTCCTTTGGTCATTGAGGGCAGAAAGACGGTAACTTCTTTTTCTTTTTTTTTAATATATTTTTTAAAAGGTTTATTTATTTATTTGAGAGAGACAGGGAGCAAGAGCGGGGGTGGGGGGAGGTAGAGGGAGAATCAGACTCCCGGCTGAGAGGGGAACCTGACTTGGGGCTCCATCCCGGAACCCTGAGATCATGACCTGAGCCAAAGACAAGCGCTTAACCTCCTAGGGACCCCATTATGACATGCCTACCTACGTGTTTCAATTACTGAGCAAACTTTACATTTTGAGTTGTTTTAAAATGTTATCAGCCATTTACTGTTTTCAAAGCACAAGAAGAGAGGAGGGGTGTAGAATGGCTAGGAGGTTTATTTATTTAGCCTGACTTCACATATACCTATGAATCCAGAAGAATCGTCAACATCAACCCAAAGTCTAGTTAATTACATTAATGTTAAGGGGATTAAATATAGATGAAATGATCGGGAAATAGCTGAAGGATGGGACGCTTCAGCGCACCGTTTAAGGAAGATAATAGGAATTTTATTAGATGTGGTAGACTTGGGCCCTCTTAGGACAGCTTTGAGCTCAGGAAACCAGGAACCCCTTCCTTGTTCCTCCCCAAATCACAGCTCACATTCCCAAACTCATTACTGCGACACTCCCAAAGAACAAAAGCCAATGACACACACGTAAAAATAGTACTTTGTATCAGCAGTCCCTTGTGCCCAGGGACCCAAAACAGTGGTTTCTGGTAAGTGGGGCATTAATAAGGGAGGCACAGTTAGGCATCAAACCGAAGCAGGCTGTGAGACCTCCGGCTTTATCTTCCCTCCCTCCGTTGACCAGTCTTTGATTTGCTCACACTTCATTCCACCCAAGGAAGGAAAGGGAAGCAAAGTAAAACAACTAAATCCAAACTTACCCTGGTCAGCTTCATCATCCGGACGGGGACACATCCGTGCCTGTATCTTTAAGACAGAGTTTCACCCACTGACCCACAATATTAGTATTCTTCCTCCTTGCCGGAAGAAAGGGGGATGGGGATGAGATTAAAATTCGAATGCAAACTGGGTAAGTCTGAGAAGCTAAAATCTCAAAAGTGAAGGATCAGGCAACTTTTTGGGTATTAAACTTGGTGTGGAGTCAAGGGTGGTAGAATAAGGTAAAGGGAGGAAGACTGAGACCAAAGTATTTTGGTCTCTGTGGTCATCTCATATATACTTCTCACTGAGTGTCTGCCTTGAGGTTTTAATGTTCCAGACTATTCTGCCTGCTGGTTCATATTACACTTGAAATTACTTCGGTGGCCATATCCAGAATTAGGTAAGTCATTCAGAAGGATTTTATGCTATGCTCGACATTTATTCTTTGTTAAACATTTTATTTATTTATTTATTTATTTGAGAGAGAGACAGCAAGAGAGCACCAGCAGGGGAGCAGCAGAATGAAAGGGAGGAGCAGGCTCCCCCCACTGAGCAGGGAGCCTGATGATGTGGAGTAGGGCTCCAACCCAGGACCCTGGGATCGTGACCTGAGCGGAAGGCAGATGGTTAACCCACTGAGCCGCCCAGACACCCCTGTGCTCAACATTTCACTTCAGCTCAACATCTGACTGATTTGGGGTGGTTCAATAAGAAAGTTTTGCCCCAAAACGATTTTAGAAAACTGTTGCCTTTTATGTAAAAACATAATGCTAACTCTACAACAGTATATTGGTATATGTTTTTCTTAAAATTTGGTTTCTTTGTGAAAACCAGAAGCCATGGTTTTGAAATTAGACCTTCACTTCTTATACATAGAAAAAGATGAATGGATTTATCTAGCTTGCTACTAAATTTTTATTTCAAGTATCAGAATGCTTCCAGCTTCAAGAAACATAACAACCCAACTCAGTATGGCTTAAGCGATAAAGGAGACTTATTACCTCACATAATAAGACCCTCACATAATGAGATGCTGTTGGGTGACCCTGGAGGTGTTAATTCAGCAGCTCAGCCAGGTCCTTTCTATCTTTCCACCCTGTAATTCTCAGCTTGTCAGACTTACCCTCAAGGGCCCACCCACCTCACAGTCACAGCATGGCTGTTGCAGTTCCAGACATCACAGCCAGCATCTGGTGGGTGAAAAGGAAAGTCTCTTCTCTCTACCACTGAGGAAACCTAAACAAATCACTTGCAAGGGCCATGGGGGTGCCATGATTATCTGAGGGAAGCATAGGGCTGTGTAGAGAGGAGTGGGTAGCCCAAACAAAGATGGGGTTTCCTAGCAAGAAAGGAGAAATGACATTTGGGCTGTCCACCCACAGTATCTGCCTCATCTGCAACACAGGTTTTGTTTATTTTCTTTGGAGAAGAAAGGAGGTAAGTCTCTTTAAGTAAATAAATGGATTTTTAAATTAATTCACATGAATTTAGAGTATTCTCAAGTGGTGGGTATTGGAAAAATTCTATAGAGATACATTCATGTAGAGTTTATAAGGCAGTTTTAAATGTTTAGATGATTTCTTAACAGCCATATGATATGAGTACTGCTATTAATCCATTTTACAGAAGGAAAACTGAGGCACAGAGATGTTAAGGAACTTGCAATTAAGTAGTAGTCATGGAAGTAGTAGAGGCAGAGTAGAGGCTGGGCTCTAGGCTGTTCTCTTAACCACAATGGTGGGAGCGCCTCCTCCTGCCCTTCACATGCTAAGGCCATCGTTAACATCCTTAATCTTCCTTTCCCTTGATCATTTGCTTAGCCAACCAATCAACTGATCTCACAGATTGTGGTCCCTCCTTAAGCCAATCCATGGGACACCCAGACCAGCTGCCACCAAATTCTCACCCAATTCTGCCCGGATCCAGAGCTCCGACCCTCCTCTGCCTGGATCTCATTTCCCACCACATGAAGCTCCCTCAGTGATGAGGCTTCACCGTTCCTGTGAGTCCTTGGTGGCCCTGGGAGGGCCATGTGCTGGAGAAGAGCTGGGCTCTACAGGCAGACTGGTTTTTTGCTTCGTATCTTTGTTTTTTCCTATTTTGCCCATCCCCTACCCTCTCCTTCCTGGCAACCACCAGTTTGTTCTCTGTATTTATGAATTTGTTTCTGTTTTGTTTTTTGGGTGTGGGTGTGTTTAGATTCTGCACATAAGTGGAATGAAATGGTATTTGTCTTTGTCTGACTTATTTCACCTCACACGATAGGCCCTTGGTCCATCCCTGTTGTCAGGAGCGACAGGATTCCATTCTTTTTTTTTTTTTAAAGATTTTATTTATTTATTTGACAGAGATTACAAGTAGGCAAGAGAGGCAGGCAGAGAGAGAGGAGGAAGCAGGCTCTCTGCGGAGCAAAGAACCCAATGCGGGGCTCGATCCCAGGACCCTGGGATCATGACCTGAGCCAAAAGCAGAGGCTTTAAACCACTGAGCCACCCAGGTGCCCAGGATTCTGTTCTTGATGGCTGAGTAGCATCCCACAGTGTCTGTTGGCCATGTGGATGTCTTCTTTGGAAAAATGTCTATTTACGTCCTCTGCCCATTTTTTAATCAGATTGTTTGCTTTTGAGTTAGCCTGGTTTTCATCAGCTTTGCCACTGTCTACGTGACATCAGGCTTTAGGTTAAATGGGGATAAACCCTGCTGCACAGGGGTGCTTTGGGATTGAAGAGACTGAGTGATGCGTGCTGTGCCCCCTCCCTCCCTTCCTCCAGGGCAGTCACTTGCACCACCCTGTGTTTTGAAATGCTGGGCTCTCGCCCTCCTAGGGACCCGTGCATGTCTTCCTCCCCAGTAGCTGTCTGGTTGCCTCCCACCTTCAAGTCCTCACTAAAATAGGTCTACCTTGGCCACGCCACATAAACTGTAACCCCCTTGACTCCCAGAATCCCCAAACCAATTTGCCTTCCTTCTTTGATCTCCTTATCACCCATCACCTTCTAACTACTATCTCATTTAGTGATCGATCACGTTTGTTTATGGTCTCCTCCCACTGGACTGTCAGCTGCAGGCGGGCATGGATTTCGATCTGTTTCATTCACTGGTGGATCTGTAACTCCGTAAGCAGTCACTAAATCCCACGAAGGATGGGGACAGAGCAGGTCGTAACGGTTAAGAGAACTTGGGCAATCACCCTGGGTTGAAAACCCAGCTCTGTCTTGCCCTGTGTGATGTAACTTCCTTGTGCCTCTGTTTCTTTACTGATAAATTTGTAAATTTTACAATTTTTGTAAAATTGCACAATAATGACACCTGTAGAAAAAAAAAGAAAGAAAAAGCTTGGGTTTGACCCATGGCACAGGCTCACTAACCATGGCTCTACTGCTTCGGAATGCCACTTTCTGGGCAGAGCCAAAGCCTGCCTCCTTCCGAGAAGTCCCCAGTGAAGATGCCTTCCCTGGGGCAGCTCACCTGACTCTCAGGACCCACCCTAACCGGTCCCCCTTCTCTGCACCCCGCAGAGACCGAGAGGCCACGCCAAAGTGTGTGCTGCGTATTCTAGACTGCTGAACGAGTGAAACCCCTAGCATGCTTCCCACTTACATGACAGGCTTTTGGGAACCAGCAGTGTATCTTACTGGATATGTACAAAGCGGTCTCCAAATATTTGAGACGAGAATGACTGGGCTAGAGGGTCTTTATTTTTAAAATCATGTTCTCAGTTTACTCATCTGTTCAACATCGATCACTATTCCAGCACATGAACAACCCAGCAGTGAACAAAAACAAAGTCCCTACATGGTGGGGACACTGGCCAGGGAAATGCTGCGGGACAGGGAAGGGGGAAGGAGTATGGGAAGAGGTGTGCAGTGGCAAAATCAGGGAGCCCTCGCTGAGGAAGGGAGAGCACAAATCGGGGGGGGGGGGGGGGGGGGGGGGGGGGGGGGGGGGGGGGGGGGGGGGACCTGGGGAAAGTTTCCAGACTCAGGAGGGGTTGCCAGGAGCCAAGCCTTGGGATGGGCACTTGCCTGGAGGGTCCAAGGACAGCGGGAGGCCTGGGTGGCTGGCGAGGACAGGATTGGGTGATGTGCTCAAAGGGAGAGCAGGAATCCAGACCGATGGGGCCCCTCAAAGCCATTGTAAGGACTTTGGGATTAACTCAGAGTGTAATGAGAAATCAACAGATGATATAAAATACTTTAGTCTGTTTTTCAAAACAAACCAGCATTGTCTAACTTTGTTTACTATAGGTTCCAAAAACATTGTAAAATTTTTAATTGCTGTGAGCCCACCACTGGAGCGCTCTGAACAGAAGAGGAGTAAGAGCTGCTCTCCTATCGCAGGATCACTCTCTCACTCTGGCCATTAACTGGTGGAGAACAGACAGGGTAGTGAGGGTGGGGCCAGGCGACAGCACAAAGGACAAGACGATGGTGGAGGCGAACAGAGGGGACAAAGAAGTGGTTGACTCTCAGACATACTGTAAAGCCGAAGACAATAGAATTTGTAGAGACGAGATATGGCATTCTTTTCAAAGCCATATTTTATTCTTATCTGGATATGGTGAGGCCAGCACACCAGGAGACAAGTGCCACTGGAAAACAGTTGGCTCCTTGGAACTCACTGTTCCCAAAGGAGAGGGCACCACCGTGGAACCCGCACGGGGCTTGGGGGCCGGGGGAGAGGGGGTGGCGGGGAGGCCACACGAGGAAGGCTGACTATCGGTCACAAGGGAACAGGGGAAAAGGTGTCCAGGGACCTTTATTATGATCTGGGGGGGAAGGAACAGGCAAGGCAGGATAAGCAGGTTTAGGATTGACTACTCTGAATAATTTCAGCAGTCTGTGGGGTGCAGGGGGCCTTCAGCTGTCCGGTGCCCAGCCTGGGTGATACTGGCCCGGCAAGCGAGAGCCTGGAAGACCATGTACAAAGCAGCCAGCTGTGGTGTGGGCTCCGCAGTGCTCGCTGGGCGTGTAGAAGGCAGGAGATGTTTGCTCTCTCTGGAAGCTGGTAGTCCAGGGCAGGTCAAAGTAACAGAGAAGAGGAACAAGCTTAATACGTTGGGAAGTTAGAAAAGTCAAGGCTGACTCCGAATTTTGGTGTAAACAACTGCAGGAAGGGGTAATCACTTGAGGGATAACTTCTGTCTCCATCGCTGATCTTATCTCACTTGCACTCACCCCGTTTTTATCTCTAGCTGGAAGCAACCCATTAATTCTTCATGGTCCAGCTCCCTCTTGTGGTAAGGATCTGGTACTGTTTCTGACCTGAAACTAAAACAAAAAGAACTTGAGCAAAAAGATTTAATACATCGCAAAGAGGAACATAAGCCCTGTGCTGATGTTTACCCCCGCCATCAGGTGGGACTTTGATGAAACAACTGAAGACATCACTTTCAGGACTTTTTTACTCTTCAAATAAGTCCAACTTTCAGAAGAGCCAGTAACACGTTTGAAGCCTGCAGTAAACTAAGTTGAACAGAACTTGTTTATTTTTATTTATTTTTATTCACATGTAATGTATTATTTGCCCCAGGGCTACAGATCTGTGAATCGTCAGGTTTACACACTTCACAGCACTCACCATAGCACATACCTACCCCAATGTCCATAACCCAACACCCTTTCCCTCCCCCCTCCCCCCAGCAACCCTCAGTTTGTTTTGTGAGATTGAGTCTCTTATGGTTTATCTCCCTCCTAATCCCTAATCCCATTTCCTTCCCTAACCCCAAACCCCCCCAATCCTCCTCTAACATTCCTCATATCAGAGAGATCATATGATAATTGTCTTTCTCTGACTGACTTATTTCTCTCAGCATAACACCTTCTAGTTCCATCCACGTCATCGCAAATGGCAAGATTTCATTTCTTTTGATGGCTGCATAGTATTCCATTATATATATATATATATATATATATATATATATATATATATAAACACACACACCACATCTTCTTTATTCACTCATCTGTTGAGGGACATCTAGGCTCTTTCCATAGTTTTGCTATTGTGGACATTGCTGCTATAAACATTTGGGTGCACGTGCCCTTTCGGATCACTACCTTTGTATCTTTTTTTTTTTTTTTTTAAGATTTTATTTATTTATTTGTCAGAGAGAGAGAGAGAGAGCGAGCACAGGCAGGCAGAGTGGCAGGCAGAGGCAGAGGGAGAAGCAGGCTCCCTGCCGAGCAAGAAGCCCGATGCGGAACTTGATCCCAGGACGCTGGGATCATGACCTGAGCCGAAGGCAGCCGCTTAACAGACTGAGCCACCCAGGCGTCCCTACCTTTGTATCTTTAAGGTAAATACCCAGTAATGCGATTGCTGGGTCATAGGGTAGCTCTATGTTCAAATTTTTGACCTCCATGCTGTTTTCCAGAGTGGTTGCACCAGCTTGCATTCCCACCAACAATGTAGGAGGGTTCCCCTTTCTCTGCATCCTCGCCAGCATCTGTCATTTCCTGACTTAATTTTAGCCATTCTGACTGGTGTGAGGTGGTATCTCATTGAGGTTTTGATTTGTATTTCCCTGATGCCAAGTGATGTGGAGCACTTTTTCATGTGTCTGTTGGCCATTTGGATGTCTTCTTTGCAGAAATGTCTGTTCATGTCCTCTGCCCATTTCTTGACTGGATTATTTGTTCTTTGGATGTTGAGTTTGATAAGTTCTTTATAGATTTTGGATATTAGCCCTTTATCTGATATGTTGTCTGCAAATATCTTCTCCCATTCTGTCAGTTGTCTTTTGGTTTTTTTGACTGTTCCCTTTGCTGTTCAGAACCTTTTGATCTTGATGAAGTTCCAATAGTTCATTTTTGCCCTTGCTTCCCTCGCCTCTGGCGATGTTTCTAGGAAGAAGTTGCTGCGGCTGAGGTCAAAGAGATTGCTGCCTGTAGAACTTGTTTATTTTTTAAAACAAACCAAAGCATTTCATGTCATGTAGCTCTTTAAAATCTCTACTTAGCTAGAGCACAGTTTTCTGCAGAATATGGGTTATAAATTTATTAGTCCTGAGTTAATCTGATCTTGTACTTCCCTAACTTATCAGTTCTCTTTCTTTCTCTTTCTCTTTCTTCCTTCCTCCCTTCTTCTCTCTCTCCTTCTTCCTTCCTTCCTTCCTTCCTTCCTTTCTTTCTTTCATGAGTCAACCATGAGTTGTGAGAGAGTCGTGGATCACCAGGGAACATGATCTCCTAGGGAACCATATGCACAAGGTATGCAGAAGCAAATGCAAGTGTTTAAGATACCTTGACCAATGAGCAGCTTCCCGAATTTCTTCTAACCTCTAGAATCTAGCTCATAGCTGCAGCATAAGGATACAGTTTCTCCAAAACAAGAGAATCTTAAGTAGCTTAAAATAAATGGAGTTGGGGCACCTGGGTGGCTCAGTCGTCTAAGCAGCTGCCTTTGGCTCAAGTTATGATTCTGGGGTTCTGGGATCGAGCCTCACATCGGGCTCCCTGTTCAGCGGGGAGGCTGCTTCTCCATCTCCCTCTGCAGGCCACTCTGCCTACTTGTGTTCTCTATTTCTCTGTCAAATAAATACATAAAATCTTTTTTAAAAATTTAAAAATTTTAAAAGGGAGGCATATTCAAGCTTACCATGTGAGCGGAATATACACTGGGGGCAGCTTTGTCCATCCATACCTACCAAAATTGGTCCTTAAAAGGAAAATATCCAGTAGGATGGAGATATCAGACAAATTTCTCAAAATTTCTTCACACAATAGAGCTATCCAAAATTTAGCAGGTGGCCTGTGTGTGTGCATGCATGTGTGCATGGGTGTGGGTGCGTGTGTGTCCGTATATGCGTGCACATGCGTGTGCACGTATGCATGTGTGTACATGCATGATGTGTGTGTGTGTGTACTGGAACACCACTTATGTACGGAAGACTTACAGCCCCCATGGCTATGTGGAACGCAGACAGAAATCTGAAAGCAAGTGTCTTCTGAGCCACCAATAGCTATTTCAAAGTTCATGCCCTTTGTTCTCTAGAACCTCCCTGACACAGCCGCCTTGGAACATCAAGCTTCCAGCCTCAGGGCCTCTGAGCGGTGAGAGGTGGGAGCCAGCAAGAGAGAGGGTAGGGAGAAGCATTAGAAAGTGTGGCTGGTTTTCCCGGCACCGTGGCTGGAAAACCTATGTACTTCAACAGCCTCTGACAGCACGCTCCGCCACTGCTTTTCCAACTGAGCGGGCAGAGTCACCTGAGAATTTGCTAACCGTGCAGACTCTTGGACCCTAGCGGCAGGGATCCGGCATGTGGGTCGAGTCCCTGGGTGGAACCCAGAAAGCCTGGCATTTCTGCATCACTGTGCAGTCTTGTCAGGGATCTGAGAATGATACTCCTGTGTAATTAAGGAAAGATAAAATAAGTGGAATGTACTCTGCATAATGACAATGGTAATTGTTGTCAGAACAGAGGCTTCCTCCAAGAACTCAGAAATGGCTCTTTGGAAGGCATCTTAAGATCAGAGCAGAGACATCTACGGTCACCAGAGAAAGGAAAAAATGACTATCAAACCAGCAGGACTTGATTCCATAAAATATCTTAAGAAACCATCAGGATTTCAGCGTCTACTTCAAATTCCAATACAAGAAGTAGAGAAAGGGGCTGGGGATGTAGGAAAAACCAGACTGACCTGTGTGAATAACGATTGAAATTGGGTGATGGGTACACAGTGGGGGAGGGTCATTCTTTTATACTGTGTATTTTTATATGTTTCCAAATCTCCACAATAAAAACATAAAGGAAAAAGATTTTTAAAAAGTGAAAGTTAGTGACCATAAACATATCAAAAAACAAGTGTCCCAGAGGCCAACATTACCCACCCTAATGCCTGTCCAACTCTGCCTTCCTTGAATCTCCTGGTCCCACTGGCCCAGTGATCACTGTTGTGAATGGTCTATCAGATAGCATTAAACATTACATGGATATGTGAAAACTCCCCTTGTTCTGAGTCCCTGTGCACCAAAGCGATCCTCTGATTGTCCATCTGTCCTCAGGGAGATAGTGCTCTGATTGTGTTAGCACAAATCCCCAACCCACATGCTATTCTGCATACTCTTCATTAGCTGTGACTAATCTAGGATTCTGGTTATCCGTTCCTTGTCTAACTAGTTATCCATTAGTTATGTCACTGAATTTTCATGATAGAAAACATGGGGCTAGGTCATTACTTGGAAAAGATTACCATCCTAACTGGTTGAAGGGTGGGGGACGACACAAAACAATGTATGGATGAGATCTTTCCTTAATCTGGAAAAAAAAAATGTACCTGTGTTAAATACTCATTGAATACTCTATAATGCCACATTCTGGCTACGAGGCCATGTGAAGAAATAGATGTATGTTATTAGCCATTGTTTTTCCTTTTTTTTTTTTAAGATTTTATTTGTCAGAGAGAGACAGAGAGCACAAGCAGGCAAAGGCAGAGAGAGAAGCAGGCTCCCCACTGAGCAAGGAGTCTGATGTGGGACTCGATCCCAGGATCCTGGGATCATGATCTGAGCCGAAGGCAGTGGCTTAACCGACTAAGCCACCCAGGCGTTCCCTAGCCATTGTTTTTCTAAGTAGAATTTCATTGACCTTCCCATCTCATCAAAGAATCATAGTTTACCGTTTAAGATACTATTACTGGTAAAATCCCCTTAAGCAGGCACTCATAAGCACATATTGTCACAATCCACTGAAAGGAACACACAATGAGGGAGCTGCCATGCCCAACCTCTTGTGTCAATTCACGTATTAAATATTAGCAATGCTAAACCTGCACACCTCTGTCATCCATAGCCACACAAAGACAAGATGTAAGTATCCTTCCCACCCTCCATCGGACTGTCTTCCACATCCCTTTGGGTGTCTCTACCTTATCCTTCTGTTCGGTGGAACAGTATTTCCGAGTATAACCCAAGAGTATTTTTTCTCTTTATTTTTGAAAGGCTCCGGTTCCCATTCAGCTGTGATAACTGCTCAGGGACGCTGGGCATTGAACACAGAATTGGAAGAATTGTTCACCTGCAGACACAGCAGGACCTGTGTGACCAGGGTCGGCCTTTTGCAGGGCCCAGAAAAATAAAAGGTAGTGAGAGGAGCACACTGAATCTGAGGTCAGAAGGCTGGGACTGGAGCCCTATGAACTCTGTGTGTTTTAAAACTGTTTCCTCTTTAGAAACGAGCCCCCCCAAAATGGCCCCACCCATGCTGGAGGTTTAGCGGGCAGACACTGGATGGGCTACCCAAAAGCCATTCACAAACCATTGTTCCCTTTGCCTTCTTGTGCCTAAAATAGTCACCCTTCTAGAATCTCAGGCAGCTGGGGCTGACCACCTGACCAATGAGATGTCAGGGGAGGGCGGAGGGTCACTGATCAGAGCCTCTAGGAAAACCATGTAAAAAACAAAACAAAGACAAAAACAAAACACTCCCCAGGCATGCTGCCTTCATCTCTTACTCTCCCACCCACTTTTCACACAGGGCCCAAAGGGATCTTTCAAAATAGTTAAGCAGATTGTGCTGTTGCCTTGCTGAAACCGTGCATTGACTTTTCCCTGCAGTTAGAATAAAATACAAACGATTTGCCATGACCAGGCTCCCCCTCCCTCTCCAGTGTCATTTAGTCCGTTCTCCCATTCACTGAACCCCAGCCAGCCCTTCTGTTCCTCAAACTTGCCAAGCATTTTCCTGGCCGCAGGCCTGTGCACCTGCTGATTCTTCTGCCCGCTGCTCCCTTCCCGCTCTTCGCAGGGCGTGCTGTCTCTTTCAAATGTCAGCTCTTAACTCCGGGGTGAGCTGGAGATGCCTTCCCTGACCATTCGTCTCGGAAGTCCTGCCCACTTAGCCTCCAGCTCATTACCCGGTTTGTTGCGTGGTTATCTCTTATTGCATTCCACAGTTTATTATCTTTGTTTATTAGCTTGGTGCCTGCTTCTGTCTTTCGAAAACAGGCATCATTGGGGTTTGCCGTTCTTGTTCCTTGCTATACCCTTAGCCCCTTGCATGGTGCCTGAGGCACATGAGGCGCTCATTCAGTATTTGCGGAACAAATGAATGCGTCTTCCCTGTGGATCTCCATCTCCTGTTATTACTTCTCCATCAAAGGAAATGAGAGGCTAACCAAGAGGTTGTAGCAGGAATAACAAGCGCTCAACACAGGATACGTAGGATGGTGAGATGATTTCCAGGAAGCGGTGTTCAGGGAGCCAACCTGGGAGCAACAGAACAAAACCAAAGTAAAGGAGCACTTGTGATGGGCTTGAGAGTGGCACGCGGTGGGAAACACCTTGTGGCCCTCGTCAGCCCGGAACTACCCGGATTGCCATGGCTACGGACATCCGAGGGAGTCTTGAGAGAGGACATTTGGATGTGAAGGTGACCCAGTCAGTTGAGGTGAAATGCCTACTTCCCACACATTCAGCATCACATGCCGGGGGAGGGGGCTCTCACTATCCATTTAAGTTCTCGTTTCTGTTCACTTCCTCTCCTCACAGGCTCCTCTGTTTAAGTCAACTTCTCTGATTCATCCCCCACAGAGTTCCCTATAATGGAATAGATTTCAACCCAAGGAGAATGCAGCAAAGATTTCTGGGGAAAGCAGAGCTTGCAGAGTTAGACAAACCTTGTTCAATCCCTTTCCAGCAACTCTATTCTAGAAAAGTTACTTAGGGGCGCCTGGGTGGCTCAGTTGGTTAAGCGTCTGCCTTCAGCTCAGGTCAGGATCCCAGGGTCCTGGGATCGAGCCCCACATTGGGCTCTCTGCTCAGCAGGGAGCCTGCTTCCCTTCCTCTCTCTCTCTCTCTGCCTGCCTCTCTGCCTACCTGTGATCTCTGTCTGTCAAATAAATAAAATCTTAAAAAAAAAAAAGATTAACTGAGGTAATGTATAAGGCACCTGGTCTAGTATAGAAGAGAGTAATAAAGTTATTATTTTAAAACAAGCAGGGATGGGACGCCTGGGTGGCTCAGTCGGTTAAGCGGCTGCCTTCGGCTCAGGTCATGATCCCAGCGTCCTGGGATCAAGTCCCGCATCGGGCTTCTTGCTCGGCAGGGAGCCTGCTTCTCCCTCTGCCTCTGCCTGCCACTCTGTCTGCCTGTGCTCGCTCGCTCTCTCTCCCTCTCTCTCTGACAAATTTAAAAAAATAATAAAAATTTAAAAAAAAATAAAAAATAAAACAAGCAGGGTGGACTTGGAGGGGATTTAAGAGGAAAGGGTGTGTGTGTTTCATATTGTGGTTTATAATCAGAAATATGTATTGGTCTTTATCCACAGCTCCTGGCCCAAGCTCCCCAAACCCTTGGAATTTCCTACTAAGAGCAAAGGAAGAATAATATCTGATCTTTTGCCCTTAGCTCTTGAAGTAGCTTCAGAATAATAAAGGAAAATGGGGAGTCTTGTTATTAAAAACAGCCCCTTACAATCACCCCTTATTAATTTAATGAGGTTACTCTTGGAAAGCCCCTCGGTAACCTGAGGATAGAGGCTGGTAGCCCATAGGACCAAACAGGTGATTAGAGGGTTGAAACTTCCAACCCCACCCCTGAGGGGCTGGAGACTGAGTACCATCATCAACAGTCAATGATTTAGCCAATTACATAATGACTTAATGGAGCCCCTGTAAAAATCCCTGGCCTGTGGGGTTTGGAAAGTTTCAAAGTTGGCACATGAGAACATGATGTAAGCACGTGTCCAGAGGGTGGCCCACCCTAAACTCCAGAGGGACAGAAGCCCCTGTCTGTGTTCAGGACCCTTCTGGACCTCATTCTGTGCATCTCTTTATCCAGCTCTTCACTCATATCCTTTAATATCCTATGATAATATATTAGTCCCCAAGTGAGTAAACTGGTTTTCCTGAGTTCTGTGAGCTGCTCCAGCAAGTTCGTTAAACCTGAGGAGGGGGTGGTGGGAACTCCAAATTGTAGTCCGTGACAACTTGTGATTGGCATCTGAAGCGGGGACAGTCTTGCGGGCTGAGCCCTAAACCTGTGGGATCCGACAGTCTCTCCAGGCAGAGAGTGTCAGAAGTGAGTTAAGTTTGTGGGACACCATTGGGGCACCTGGCTGGTTCAGCTGGTGGAGTGCGTGACTCTTGATCTCAGGGCTGTGGCCTCGAGCCCCACGCTGGGTGCAGAGATTACTTTAAAAAATGAAATCTTAAAAAATAAGTTGGGAAGACACCCAGTCAGTGCCTGCTGAGAAATGGTGGTGTTTGAAAACACATGTCAGAAAAGGTATCTTTGAAAAACCTACAGCATACCGCATATTTACCAGTGAAATTTCCAAAGCATTCTCTTTAAGATCAGGAACAAGATATGTGTATCAGCTTCACCTCTCTTATTTAATATTGTGGTGAATATTTTGACCGGTGCAATAAAACCAGATAAAGGTAAAAACTGTATAGGAATTAGAAATAACAAAAAAAAAAAGCGTTCTTATTTGCAGGTGATTGATTACTTACATAGAATACCAAAAAGAATCTACAAATATATCATTAGAATTAATAAATATTTCACTTGCTTCCTAGGTAAAACCAATATACAAAATCAATATGCAGAAATCAAGTATATTTCTATACACCAGCCACAAGAAATTAGAAAATGAAGATTTGTAAAGATATCTTTAAAAGGGAAACAAACAAAAGCTCTTAGAAATAAATCAAGTCCTTCAAGAAGAAAATTATAAAACTTTATTCAACGACATTAAAGAAAGCCTAAATAAATGGAAAGATTAACCATATTCCTGGGCAGGAAGACTCAACATTTGTTGATATGTCCATTCTCCTACACTGACTGATAACTTCAAAGTTATCTCAGTTAAAATCCCAGGAGGATTTTTCATAGAATTTGACAAGTTAAATCTAAAACTTAGGTAGAAAAATAATGGTTCAAGAATAAATAAGATTCTGGCTGAAGAGCAAGGTGAGAGACTTTCCTTGTTAAATATCAAGATATAAAGCTCTTGATATAAATATACAGGATATATAGTGTCAATCTGGGAATGGACAAATAAACCCATGGAATAAAATAGCCCAAAACATAAATGCATAAATCGTGCCTTTCTTGATAGAGTGGTCCCTACAAATCAGTAGGAAAAGGGAGGGCTACTTGAGAAGTGATGTCCAAACAATTAGATATTCCCATGGAAGAAAAATACAAAATTTGATCCTTACCTCATATTATACATAATTCAATTCTAGGTGGATTGAAGACTTCAATATGAAAAACACAACCGTAAAACATTTAGAATAATATAAATGGAACATCTCTTTTTTACTTCAGGATAAGAAAAAAATGTAAATCAGGCAAAAAAAAAATTTAAATAAAATTATTGATAAATCCAGCTATATTAAAATGAAGAATGGGGGGCCTGAGTGGCTCAGTCATTAAGTGGCTGCCTTTAGCTCAGGTCATGACCCCAGGGTTCTGGGATCAAGCCCTGCATCGGGTTCCCTGCTCGGCAGGAAGCCTGCTTCTCTCTCTCCCACTCCCCCTGCTTGTGTTCCCTCTCTGGCTGTGTCTTTCTCTGTCAAATAAATAAAATCTTTAAAAAAAAAAAAAAAAAAAGGGGAATGGTGCCTGGGTGGCTTGGTGGGTTAAAGCCTCTGCCTTCGGCTCAGGTTGTGATTCCAGGGTCCTGGGATCGAGCCCCACATCGGGCTCCCTGCTCAGCAGGGAGCCTGCTTCCTCCTCTCTGTCTGCCTCCTCTCTGCCTACTTGTGATCTCTCTCTCTGTCAAATAAAAAACAAAATCTTAAAAAAAAGAAGAAGGGACGCCTGGGTGGCTCAGTTGGTTAAGCAGCTGCCTTC